>APFE031234427.1:79221-131741 GCA_000404065.3 Pinus taeda
GGAGTCTCACCATACCAGGGCTCATGAGGGGTTTGAGTGTTGTTTACCCGGACATTTGTTTTGTTGAGAATAACAACTGCAGCAAATGCAGCTTCACCCCAGAAAGTTGCGGGAGTTCCAGACTCATCAAGCATAGCACGAGCCATTTGTTGAACTGTTTTGTTGATCCTTTCCACTACTCCATTTTGCTGAGGAGTCTTGGCTGTAGAGAATTCCCTTCTTATTCCATGTTCTTCACAAAAATCGAAAAATTCATTTGAGGTAAACTCCCCGCCTCTATTAAACCCGAGGCATTTAATTTTGTGATCTGATTCGTTTTCAACCAAAGCTTTGAAGGATTTGAATTTTTCGAAGGCTTCATCTTTGTGCTTCATAAGTCCTATCAAAACCATCCTTGAATAGTCGTCAATGAATAATATGAAGTATTCTTCTCCTCGAGGCGACCTTTTCCTAGATGGACCACATACATCAGCATAGACAAGTTCAAGTGGCCTACTAGCTGATCCTTCCTTCTCAGGGAAGTTAGTTTTGGTTTGCTTACCAAACTGACATGATTTGCATATTGTATTGTCTGGAATTCTGATGTCTAGAAGACCACGAACTGCCTGGTACTTGCATGCTTTCCTTATCTGTGAGAAACTTAGATGCCCCAACCTCCGGTGCCATAGACAATGTTCATCATTCTTGCTCAGATAGCATTGTTGTTGTACTTCTTTGAATATGTATAAATTATTTGGAGTTCTTATGCCTTTGATCACTGTTTCTCCTGTATCAAGATCACGAACACTACATCCATTTGATCAAAATATTACCTCTGTTCCTTGATCGCACATCTGAATGACACTCAATAGATTATGCTTTAAGCCATCAACATACATAACATTTCCTTATTTGACCTTATCTTTTAAAATAACAAAACCTTTATCTTTTATGAGAGCAGGGGTGTCATTTCCAAATGAGACCTTCTTCTCCTTCTCCAAGGCACTATATGGCTGAAGTTTTTCTTTATCACCTGTCATATGTTTTGAACATCCACTATCGATGTACCATTGATTTTCCTTCCCTTTTGCATATAAGGATATACCACATCTTTCTGGTTGTGGTTCTTTCATTCTCCATGTTTTGATATTTGAGGCTTGCTCCTTCTGAATTGTTTGCCGAAACCTTCTCTTGCATTCAGAATCTTCATGACCAAAATTATTACAAATAGAACATTCTATTTCATTTTCAAGTGTAGAAAAGTTATTATAGGTCCTTTTCATGATCCAAGTCATACTCCTCTATTTTTGAGTTTCTCTAGTTATGATAGTTTTGTAGGAAACACACTGAGCTGCTTTGTGTCCAAAGTTGTGAGAAGAGAAACATTGGCCATTGAAGAAATTCCTGCGATTATCAACCCTGCGGACCGAATGATTGTAGTTGTCATTCATTCTTGATGCAAATTGAGAATGATTTACCTGTGGTTTGTTGTAGCTTCTGTTTATCCTTGAAGCAGATTGCCCCTGATTTACTTGGTGATCTCTGTTCATTCTTGAAGAAAAATGTCACCTAATTTACTTGGTGATCTCCATTAGGCCTTTGCTCACTCCTCCTTGCTGCATCAAGATAACTTTTGGAGGGGGATGGTTTCTGCGCTTGAGTTGCTTCTTCATTATATCCCAGACCTGTCTTGATTAGAGGAGAACGATGCACTTTGATAATCTCATCTAACGTTTCAGATCCTTTATCAAATCTAAGATTAAGAGATTTAGTTTTCTCAATCTCTTTTCTAAGTCCCACAATTTCACATTCTAACTTTTCATGATGTTTTTCACTTTCAGCCAGTTGAAATTGCAAAGTATCAATAATCATATTTTTCTCTTCTAAACAAATTTTGAGTTTAGAAATCTCTTCATAAAGACCTTCTTCATCTATAACATCCATAAAATCATCATCTTCAAAAGCCATTAAAAGTCTATAGTTATTACCTCATTCATCTTCATCACTGTTTGAGAGTCCATCATTGTCTTCATGAGTGTAGTAGCTTTTCTTACTTACATTCTGTTTCTTGTTCCATCTAACAGATTTCTTACCTTTGTCAAGTTTATGAGGACACTTGGCAGCATAGTGACCGACTCTACCACAAGCAAAGCATTTGAAGGGTAACTTACCTCTGAATCTTCAAGCACCTCGCTGAAGGTTCTTGACAAAATTTGATTCTTCCTCTTCTTCTGACATATGTCCTAACTCATAGTAATCTCCTTTACCTGAAGCCTTGAATGCAGCTTCTCTCCTTTCTGATGGTCCTCCTTTCCCCATTTCATAAGCGGTTAGAATTCCGTGTAGCTGCGACATGGTAATTTTCTGTAGATTCTCCTTTTCTTCTATTGCAGAAACTTTTGATTCAAACTTAGGAGACAATGATCTTAGAACCTTTTCAACCACAACACCCTCTTTTATTTCTACACCCAAATTTTTCATACAATTAACAATCTCCTCTATACGAAGGAAATAGTTAGCCACACTTTCATCATTGTACATCCTGAGATTTTCATACTGAATTCTGAGGGTTTGAAGTTTTGCTTGTTTTACCTGCTCATCTCCTTCATAGCTCAGCACAATCTTGTCCCATATTTCTTTAGCGGTTTTATACTGCATAACCTTGATGAATTCTAATTGAGATAGACATCATAATAGAGTGTTGACAACCTTTGCATTTGTTTCAAACATCTTCTTCTCAGCCGGATCTGTAGGAGTTGCTGATGGAAAAGTGTACCCTGTATCTATGATATCCCAGACTTTTGTACCAAGATATTGAAGATAGGCTGTGACTCTTACCTTCCAATAGACGAAGTTGGTCCCATAAAAAATTGGTGGCCTGATTGATGCTTCTCTCTCGTAGTTCTCATGATGATAGATCTTCCTTCAAGCGGTCAAGCTTCTTCTGAAGGACCTGCTCTGATACCAATTGTTGGAAATATATTTGAGGGGGGGGGAGGGGGGGGGGGGGGTGAATTAGTATTATCTGATCAATTATTTACTTTTTCAAACCTAGAACATATACGCTACTTCAGTTAGATGAACCCGCGTATATACACAACTAGAGATAAGGAAACTCGCGTATACTATGTAGATTTATAATTTACTTTATTCTATAGATGTTGATCATTAATTTATACACCAGAATCATATAAACAGTTTCCAGGAACAATAAAATAGATCAGAAGACAACCACACCTAAGAACACAAGATATAAGGTGGAAACCCAATGTGGGAGAAAACCACCTGCTGCAATTCGTCTCTCTCTTCTTTTAATTAGAAACTGCTTTTTACAATGATTCTGTACTGGTGCAGTCCTTTACCAGTACGCAGGATGCTACCTGTAGAGAGCTACAACCCTCTCTAGTTTTCCAGATTCTCCTGGAAGGGAGCTACAACCCCCTTAGTTCTTGTACTAGTTGAGATACTAGTACGCAGGCTGCTACCTGCAGAAGGCTACAACCTTCTCTTTCTTCCAGGGACCACGTTTCATAAATTTTCAGACTGGATCCACAAATAACATCAATCAAACATCAAGAATTTCTGCATCAACCAATCACCATTTCACCAGTCAAGATTGAATCAAAATAAACACTTATCTGTCAACTGTACCCAGATCACAGTAACTGTAATCACACCTCAAATTCTAAACCCAGATCATTGCAATAATCAACATAAGCAGCTAAAACATAAATTATGAGATGTACGCTACTTCAATATTCAAAAACTTGCATGCATACGCTTCTGTGTTAAGTTCAACCTGCGTATACGCACTTCCGCCTTCCAGAAACTGCGTGTATACGCACCTGTGCTGAGATCAACCTGCGTATACGCACTTCCGACTTACATAACCTGCGTGTATATGCACATGTATTTCACTGAATCTGCATACAAATCTATAAAGGTAATTTTCCCCTTCAAATGTTTAGATATTAGTTTACCCAGATTATCAGATTTATAGATCAAGCAAGTGCCACATAGAACAGATCAAAATCATATAAAGATACTATCATTCAAGCCTTAAGATTTTGACCCATCAAAAGAACTTATCCTTCTCCTTGCGTTCAGGTTCCTTCTTCCTTCAGATCCAGATTTGCACCATAACCCAATCACTGTATTCCAGATCTAGCACTTTTCAGATATTCAATAATTCAGATGATTCCTTGCCAAATGATCTCCTTCCTCTCTTATAGTCTTAGGCCTTTCACAATACCACAGTCCAAAACCATAACAATTCAATACCATGTAACCAATACTTGGGATCAACACTTATGACGAGATATCATGGCCAAAAACCATAGGTTCAAATACCAAGGACTAAATACCATAGACCAGAAACAAGTTTTCCCACATGTACGCGCTTTTCCTTGCATGAAAGTGCGTGTATACGCATATGCGCCTTGGGAACGTCCAACCCGCGTATATATGTGGCTTCGTCAAAGTGAACCTGCGTATATGTCTGTTTCTTATTTCTGAGTGCCTGAACTGTGATCTGTCACCAGAGAGAGTTTCCATCAAGGACAACACCTATGCCATAGCACCAAAACTACCAGAATGCCAACAATCTCCCCCTTTGGACTTGATGGCAACCCTAAGATCCTCAAGATCATTCTCCCCCTTTGTCATCAAGGGCAAAGGGGTGTGCTCCCGCTGAGTACATGCTAAAATCTCTACTCTGCTATGCTGAACATGCACCCCCTGACTGTAGGCAAGATCTGCAAAAAGACGTTCTTTAAAAAGAACCATGACTTATACATCATAACTGACCTTCCTATCACAAAAGACTCTATAAATACATCCATCACCCAACCAAGTGGGGATCATCCATCCAACCAAGTGGGTATACATTAGAAATTTACATATGACAACCAATTACAATACATCATTCATCCTAGGCATAGTGGGGAAACCAAAATAGGCCGTTACATGACCTTGATGAAAATAAGATATACATGACATAGAGATGAAATATCTTGAGCAAGACTATGAAAGTCATCAATAACTACTATCAGCAACATCTATCAATCATTATTTAGATCAGCAACCATGTTCTCTTTTTGTTCTTCCTTTGCAAGAGTTCCACCTGAAACCAACAACAGTTGTGAAATTGAACCAAAAGCTTCTAAGGTAATGCCAACAATGCATCATTAGAAGATTATCTGCTCCCCCTGAACCTGTGCCAGATGGTCTCTGACAGACCCCTATCAGACTATCAGAGTCTGTCTCTGTTGATATCCTTCAAACCTCCATATATGCGACTGTATCTGCACAAACCAACGTATGTATGCGGATCCTCCTCCTCCAACTCGTGTACACCAACTTTTCTTCGAAACATACAAGTTTCAACAGCAGGTGAAGCATCAACTACTCCCAGCTTCTGTCTGAGGTATTCAAATGTTTCCCTGGGCAGCGGTTTGGTGAGTATATCAGCAACTTGTTCCTTAGAGGAAACATACTCCAACTTGACTTTTTGTTCCAGCACTTGTTCCCAAAGAAAATGAAATTTGATAGGGATGTGCTTGGTCTTTGAATGCATGAGTGGATTCTTTGAAATGTTGATTGCACTCGTGTTATCACATAATATGGAGATAGGTGGAGTACAAGTGATTTGATAATCCTGCAAGGTTTGCATCATCCAAAGGAGTTGTGTGCAGCAAGATGCAAGCCACATATTCTGCTTCAGCTGTAGATAAGGCAATAGAACTCTGTTTCTTGCTGAACCAAGATACTAATATAGAACCCATAAAGAATGCACCACCACTAGTGCTTTTTCTGTCATCCACGCTTCCAGCGCAATCTGCATCTGTATAAGCATGAAGAGTGAGATCTGCATCTCTAGGATACCATAGGCCATAGTTTTGAGTTCCTTGAAGATACTTGAAAATTCTCTTTACTGCCTGAAGATGAGTTTCCTTAGGATTTGCCTGAAATCTTCCAACCATTCCTACTGCATGCATGATGTATGGTCAGGTACCTATTAAATAGAGTAGACTTCCAATCATGGATCTATAGGTTGGTTGATGCACTGCTGTTGATTCATCTTTTTCACTGAGACTGCATCCTGTGACGATAGGAGTACATACTGGTTTTGAATCTTCCATGCCATACTTCTTCAAGATCTGCTCGAGGTACTTGGTTTGAGATAAAAAGATATCGCCTTTATTTTGTTGGATTTGTAAACCAAGAAAATATGTCAGCTCCAAGAAAGGACATTTCGAATTCCTTCTGCATCACCAAGGCAAAGTTTTGACTCATAGCTTCTTCATTGCTGCCAAAGATGATATCATCTACATACACAACAAGTATTAGAAATTTATTATTTTCAATTTTTATATAAAGATTGCTATCTGCTGATCCTTTTGAAAAACCTTGTTGATGAAGGTATTTGTCCAGACGATAGTACCAAGCCCTTGGAGCCCGTTTGAGACCATAGAGAGCCTTCGTTAGTTTGCATACAAGATTTGGATCATTACCAAGGATGAATCCATCTGGCTGCTCAATATACACTTCTTCTAAATCACCATTCAGAAAGGCTGATTTCACGTCCATTTGAAATACTTTGAACTTCTGAAAGCTAGAGAGAGCAAGGAACATTCTGATGGCCTCAAGTCTAGCAACGGGAGCAAAAATTTCTTCAAAGTCTATTCCTTCTTGTTGAGCATACCCTTTACAAGCAAGTCTAGCCTTGTTTCTAATCACTTCCCCATTTTCATTCAACTTGTTTTTGAAGATCCATTTTGTCCCTATGACATTCTTATCTTTTAGTCTAAGAACCAACTCCCAAGTGTTATTATTTTCGATCTGCTCAAGTTCTTCATCCATTGCCTTGACCCAACATTCATATTTTCATGCCTCTCTTACATTTTGTGGTTCAGTGGAGGAAAGTAATGCCAAGTAGCTTGAAGCTTCTGCAATTATTCTTCTTGTTTGTATTCCTGCCTCTTTTTGCCCCAAAATTTGAGATTTTGGATGATTCTTCTGAACGTACCTGGATGGAGTATTTTCTTCTATCCTTAATTGTTCTTCAGGCTCCTCATGGGTTTCGTCTTCATAGGTTTCTTCTTCATCATGAATTTGATTTGATGTTGATGGATAGTCCTCATCATCTTTGAAATCTTCAGATCTTACCTGCCTAGGAGTGTTTTCTTCTTCATCAACCAGTACATCAATACTTTGAACAATTTTTCCAAGCCTTTTATTATAACACTTTTATGCTTTGCTGTGGGGAGAGTAACCAAGGAGAATACATTCATCTGCTCTAGGTTCAAACTTGCCAAGATGTTCATCAGTATTTTTGATATAGCATTTGCTTCCAAAAATTTTGAAATATTTTACCGAAGGAATCTCACCATACCAGAGCTCATGAGGGTTTGAGTGTTGCTCACCCAGATATTTGTTTTGTTGAGAATAACAACTGTAGCAAATGCAGCTTCACCCCAGAAAGTTACGGGAGTTCCAGACTCATCAAGCATAGCACGAGCCATTTATTGAACCGTTCTGTTCATCCTTTCAACTACTCCATTTTGCTGAGGAGTCCTGGCTGTAGAGAATTCTCTTCTTATTCCATGTTCTTCACAAAAATCGAAAAATTCATTTGAGGTAAACTCCCCACCTCTATCAGACTTGAGGCATTTAATTTTATGATCTGATTCGTTTTCAACCAAAGCTTTGAAGGATTTGAATTTTTTGAAGGCTTCATCTTTGTGCTTCATCAGTCCTATCCAAACCATCTTTGAATAGTCGTCAATGAATAATATAAAGTATTATTCTCCCCGAGGTGACCTTTTCCTAGATGAACCACATACATCAGTATGGACAAGCTCAAGTGGTCTACTAGCTGATCCTTCCTTCTTAGGGAAGTTAGTTCTGGTTTGCTTACCAAACTGACATGATTTGCATATTGTATTGTCTGGAATTCTGATGTCTGGAAGACCACGAACCGCCTGGTATTTGCATGCTTTCCTTATCTGTGAGAAACTTAGATGCCCCAACCTCTGATGCCATAGCCAGTGTTCATCATTCTTGCTCAGATAGAATTGTTGTTGTCCTTCCTTGAATATGTATAAATTATTTGGAGTTCTTATGCCTTTGATCAATGTTTCTCCTGTATCAAGATCACGAACACTACATCCATTTGATCGAAATATTACCTCTATTCCTTGATCGCACATTTGACTGACACTCAATAGATTATGCTTTAAGCCATAAACATACATAACATTTCATGCTTTGACCTTATCTTTTAAAAGAACATAACCTTTACCTTTTATGAGTGCAGGGGTGTCATTTCCAAATGAGACCTTCTTCTCCTTCTCGAAGGCACTATATGAATGAAGTTTTTCTTTATTACCTGTCATACGTTTTGAACATCCACTGTCGATGTACCATTGATTATCCTGCCCTTCTGCATATAAGGCTATACCACATCCTTCTGGTTGTGGTTCTTTCATTCTCCATGTTTTGATATTTGAGGCTTGCTCCTTCTAAGTTGTCTGTTGGAACCTACTCCTGCATTCAGAAACTTCATGACCAAAATTATTACAAATAGAACATTCTATTTCCTTTTCAAGAGAAGAAAAGTTATTGTAGGTCCTTTTCATGATCCCAGTCATACTCCTCTGTTTTTGAGTTTATCTAGTTATGATAGATTTGTAGGCAACACAATGAGATACTTTGTGTCCAAAGTTGTGAAAAGAGAAACATTGGCCATTAAAGAAGTTCCTGCGATTATCAACCCTGCGGACTGAATGATTGTAGTTGAAATTCATTCTTGAGGCAGATTGAGAATGATTTACCTGTGGTCTGTTGTAGCTTCTGTTTATCCTTGAAGCAGATTGCCCCTGATTTACTTGGTGATCTCTGTTCATTCTTGAAGAGAAATGTCCTAGATTTACTTGGTGATATTTATTAGGCCTTTGCTCACTCCTCCTAGCTGCATCAAGATAAATTTTGGAGGTGGATGGTTTCTGCGCTTGAGTTTCTTCTTCATTATATCCCAGACCTGTCTTGATTAGAGGAGAACGTTTTACTTTGATAATCTCATATAATGTTTTAGATCCTTTAACAAATCTAAGATTAAGAGCTTTAGTTTTCTCAATCTCTTTTCTAAGTCCCACAATTTCACATTCTAACTTTTCATGATGTTTTTCACTTTCAGCCAGTTGAAATTGCAAGGTATCAATAATCATATTTTTTTCTTCTAAACAAATTTTGTGTTTAGAAATCTCTTCATAAAGACCTTATTCATCTATAGAATCCATAAAATCATCATCTTCAAAAGCCATTAAAATTCTATAATTATTACCTCGTTCATCTTCATCACTATTTGAGAGTCCATCACTGTCTTCATGAATGTAGTAGCTTTTCTTACTTATGTTTTGTTTCTTGTTCCATCTAACAGGTTCCTTACCTTTGTCAAGATTATGATGACACTTGGCAGCATAGTGACCAACTCTTCCACAAGCAAAGCATTTGAAGGGCAACTTACCTCTGAATCTTCCAACACCCCGTTGAAGGTTCTTGACAAAATTTGATTCTTCCTCTTCTTCTAACATATGTCCTGACTCATAGTAATCTCCTTTACCTGAAGCCTTGAATGCAGCTTCTCTCGTGTCTGATGGTCCTCCTTCCCTCATTTTCATAAGTGGTTAGAATTCCGTGTTTAGCCTGCGACATGGTAATTTTTTGTAGATTCTCTTTCTTCTATTGCAGAAACTTTTGATTCAAACTTAGGGAGATAAAAGATCTTAGAACCTTTTCAACCACAACAACCTCTTTTATTTCTTCACCCAAAATTTTCATACAATTAACAATCTCATCTATATGAAGGAAATAGTTAGCCACACTTTCATCATTGTACATCCTGAGATTTTCATACTGAATTCTGAGGGTTTGAAGTTTTGCTCATTTTGCCTGCTCATCTCCTTCATAGCTCAGCACAATCTTGTCCCATATTTCTTTAGCGATTTTATACTGCATAACCTTGACGAATTCTGATTGAGATAGACATCCTAATAGAGTGTTGACAACCTTTGCATTTGTTTCAAACTACTTCTTCTCAGCCGGATCTGTAGGAGTTGCTGATGGAAAAGTGTACCCTGTATGTATGATATCCCAGACTTCTGTACCAAGAGATTGAAGATAGGTTGTGACTCTTACCTTCCAATAGAAGAAGTTGGTCCCATCAAAAATTAGTGGCCTGATTGATGCTTCTCTCTCGTAGTTGCTCATGATGATAGATCTTCCTTCAAGCAATCAATCTTCTTCTGAAGGACCTGCTCTGATACCAATTGTTGGAAATAATACTGAGAGGGGGGGGGTAATCAGTATTATTTGATCAATTATTTACTTTTCCAATCCCAGAACATATACGCTACTTCAGTTAGATGAACCCGCGTATATACGCAACTACAGATAAGGAAACCCACGTATACTATGCAGATTTATAATTTACTTTATTCTACAGATGTTGATAATTAAGCTATGCACCAGAATCTATAAACAGTTGCCAGCAACAATAAAACAGATCAGAAGACACCCACACATAAGAACACAAGATATAAGGTGGAAACCCAATGTGGGTGAAAACCACCTGCTGCAATTCGTCTCTATCTTCTTTTAATTAGAAACATCTTTTTACAATGATTTTGTACTGGTGGAGTCCTTTACCAGTACGCAGGCTGCTACCTGCAGAGAGCTACAACCCTCTCTTGTTTTCCAGCTTCTCCTAGAAGGGAGCTACAACCCCCTTAGATATTGTACTAGTCAAGATACTAGTACGCAGGCTGCTACCTGCAGAAGGCTACAACCTTCTCTTTCTTCTAGGGACCACGTTTCATAAATTTTCAGACTAGATCCAAAAATAACATCAATCAAACATCAAGAATTTCTGCATCAACCAATCACATTTCACCAATCAAGACTGAATCAAAATAAACACTTCTCTGTCAACTATACCTAGATCACAGTAACTGTAATCACACCTCAAATTCTAAACCCAGATCACTGCAATAATCAACAGAAGCAGCTAGAACATAAATTATGAGATGTACGCTACTTCAATATTCAGAAACTTGCGTGCATACACTTATGTGTTAAGATCAACCTGCATATATGCACTTCCGCCTTCCAGAAATTGCGTGTATATGCACTTGTGATAAGATCAACCTGTGTATACGCACTTCCAACTTACAGAACCTGCGTGTATACACACCTATGCTTCACTGAACCTGTGTACAGATCTATAAAGGTAATTTACCCCTTCAAATGTTCAGATATTAGTTTACCCAGATTATTAGATTTATAGATCAAGCAAGCACCACATAGAACATATCAAAATCATACAAAGATACTATCATTCAAGCCTTAAGATTTTGACCCATCAAAAGAACTTATCCTTCTCCTTGCGCTCAGGTTACTTCTTCCTTCAAATCCAGATCTGCACCATAACCCAATCACTGTATTCCAGATCTAGCACTTTTCAGATATTCAATAATTCAGACGATCCTTGCCAAATGATCTCCTTCCTCTTTTATAGCCTTAGGCCTTTCCCAATACCACGGTCCAAAACCATAGAAATTCAATACCATGGACCCAATACTTGGGATCAACACTTATGATGAGATACCATGGCCCAAAACCATAGGTTCAAATACCAAGGACTAAATACCACGGACCAGAAACAAGTCTTCCCACATGTACGTGCTTTTCCTTGCATGAAAGTGTGTGTATATGCATATGCGCCTTGGGAACGTCCAACCCGCGTGTATATGCGGCTTCATCAAAGTGAACCTGCGTATATGTCTTTTTCTTCTTTCTGAGTGCCTGAACTGTGATCTCTCACCAGAGTGAGTTTCCATCAAGGACAACACCTATTCCATAGTACCAAAACTGCCAAACTTGTGCCAGAATGCTAACACCTACTTGGGGCCCGAACATTGTTATTACCCAAACCCTTACTAGAAACCAGATATTAGTTGATTAAATTAGCTTATCTATATGATTTCATTTATACTTAACAATATTCACCATTCATACAAAAGCGCAAAATAAATAAACTGTATAATTACACTTGATATCAAACATGTAATAACATAAGAACAGATACACGAAATTTAGATGAAACTTCCCTTTGTTATTCTTCTTCCTTGGTTACAGACTCGACTCAGCCCTGTGCACTCAGTTGCAGGGGTCCACACACTTAGCTGTGGACTCTAATAGGCCTTTATGCAATCAGGTGTAGAGCCTCTTCCTACTACTATATGACCCAAGATACTAGACTTTGGCTCTATATTTGTTATTCTTCAGACTCCATCCATTGGTTCACTAACTACTTTACAACTTAGAGCCTCGCTCTATTTATACAATCCCATCATCCATAGACCATGGGTAGGCTAACAATTCATTTAGAACTTAGGGCAGACAACCCTATGACTCTATCATACAATTCGCGTTTCGCGCCCACAATTCGTGGAGTTTTTACAACAATATTACTCAAAACTTGGGCTTTGAGCCCCAAACCATGCTGTGGAGGGATTCCATGCCCAACAGACCCCCAACACAAACATCATGACTTGCCCTCGAGTCACTCTCTCGATGCAGTGATACTTGGTGAAGATTCCCTCCAGCTGGTATCGAACGATCTTGATGTCTGCAATGCACTGAGCTGCTTCTTGCTGTACCTGTTGCATTCTCTCTTCTGAGCCCTCTGCTTATGACATGTTGCACTACATCTGTGCATGGATCCCCTAAATCTGCATGAGCTTTCCTTCAATATCTACCGTGATTGTGAAGGCTTCATCAATCCATGGTTGGATACGCGCTTTGAGAACTGCTTCCTTATGGCGCGCCATGTCCACCTGTTCCTTTAGCGCCTTGGCTTACTGCATCCTTGCAAGACACTGAGTAAGGACTATCATTCATCTTAGCTACACCCTTGTTGCCTCTTCTCTCGCATTGTGGACTCCACTGGCCAAACTATGGATCTACACTTCCACCTGTAGATCTGCTGCGATAGCTAGCTTTGGGACGCATTAACAAGTGTCATCTACCATCAACCTTTGGTTCTGCGACACCAACTCATTGCATTGTATGCTGAGCTACTCCATATTGATCTTCTATTCACTAAGAACTTGCATCACACGGTTCTCCCTAGCATGTAAATTTACTGTTATTCCATCCTGTAGCTAATAGAGCATTTCCCGGGGAAGGGTAGCTAGATTAAGCCCAAGGCCTTTCATCATGCTAGCCATCATTTGGTCCATTGCATCTGATGATACTAATGCTCCCTCTGGAAACATTGTCGTGTTAGCCATCCTTGCATGCAACATCTGCTCTGCTACTAAAGTACCTGCTGCGATGTGGGTAGACAGGGTACCTTCCTGAGGGGCCCGCACCTATAACTCTTGCAGATCCACCATGAGGGCCCCCAACACACTTTGGTGCTCCATCATAAACTCTTAGAGTGCTTCACTGGTGACACTGCGGACCATTTCACTGATGGATATCACCTTTAGTTAAGGTGATCGAGTCGATGGCTAGCTTCGAGGCCCTGACCTTCTTTCTTGGACCCGATCTTTCTGCAATACCTGGCCATTTGAGCTGTGTAGATGTGGTCCCTGGGTCCACGCTCTCTTCTACTATTTTTGTGTCCTCTACCAACTACCCTGAGGGCACTGCTTGGCCCTCCTCTACCTATATTGTTGCGAGCTCTGTTGTCTGCGCTGTTGTTGCTGCTTTTGTAGCCTTCTTCTGTTCTGCAGCTTCTTGTTACCTCGGCTACCATTTTTTCATTCTGCTTTCTCTCGGCTAGTTGGGTGACACATAACTTAGCATCATCCTTCTTTTTCTATGTTGCTACCTTCTCTAGTTCCACCAAATCTGGGGCACGCCACTTGGGAGGCCATGTCTTTAACACTGTAAAGATTGCATCATTAGTGGTGATAAATGGGAGCTTTGTCCACTGCTGTACAGGATCCTTTCGCACCCTAATGTATATATTGTGCATATCCGCCTTGAAGTCTGAAAAACTCTACAGAATATTGTGCACATTCGGTGATAGGCATGGCCTCCTGTTGATCCACGTTCAAATGCTCTCCTCCATGAGCACCTAGAAAATTTTCATATAGCGAATCCATTTCGCATCCTTAGTGGCCTAGAGTGAAGCGTACTTCACGACCTCTAGTAATTCTTGATCAATGTTCAGGAACTGACTAACCTCCGGTAGCTCTCCCACTACCAACAAGATGGATAAGAGAAACCACGGGTAGTGGAAGGTCTTACCCTACTTTTGGGCCTCGCGCTAGTTTATCAAAAACTCCTCGCAGAGGAACTCAGCCCAGTTGAACTAGACCCCCTCCACACACTGTTCAGCCAATGCAACCACTAGTGTTGGTACCTCATCGGCGCAATATTTTCTCATCACTTTACCAACTAAGAGTTGGATGGCTACGTGCACCCCCTTATCCTTGATGTTGGAGATGGCGTAGCCCATCTTCTTTTTCTCTAGCTTATACTTTGCCTTCATGGCCTCTACGAGAGACAAATCACTACTTTTCTCAACTATAGTCATGGGGTCCTTTCCCTTACAGGGAAGCCAAGAAATTCAGTGGATGAGGTCTGCCGTGATGGGAATAGGCTCCTCCAGCCATAGATAGCCATCATGCACCAGGAAGAGTAGCTGCCTGATGATGAAAATGGTGATGGGCATTGGTGGAAATGTGGAATCCATAACAAGTGAAGCAACCTGGCATTTCCCATAATGCGCAACCATTTTCACAACTCTAACGTTATCACTGCCCCCTCCATATTCTGCTTCATCAAATTTGTCATCTCTAAGTGTGGGAACTTTTCGCTATCCGCGAGGTCTCAGTCTTCAAATTTCATAGTGGGCACGCGGCCTAGGTGCAAGCCCTCAAATACAATTCCATTGTGGAGAGCGGGGTCTAGAGTGAACTCTTCATTGCATCCAAATCCTTCGATACTTTGGTTTTTCCTTTCCACGGAGGGACATAGGCAGGTAGTTTCGCGGCAAAGCGCAACGGTTGGATGTCCTCCTCCATGGCTTCTTCTTCTTTTTCGGCAACAATCAAGGCCTACAAATTGGTGAGTTCCAGTATTGCAGCAAGAATGCTGCAACTCCTAGGCTACCAACTTTACTTTTATCAATCCAATAGTTCGTAACAAACTTGGAAGCATCGGCGCTATATGAACAAGTATTAGTTCTCACTGAAGCTTGTCACTTGGTCAACCAACGTGAGATCAATAGGAGCTCAAGCCAACTTCTATATAATTTAGAAGAAGCTCTATGTGTGATGAAAGGAAAGAAAGATTACTCTACAGATGCTATTCTAATTGCAGAAAGCGGAAAGACTGGAATGTAAAGCAAAACCTAGTAAACCCTAATTAACAAGCCAATTCTACTTTTGCCAAAAAAATTATGAAAACCATGAGAGAAATGCCATTACCTACCTAAGGAAATAAACAACATCTAACCATGCTATTTCTAGAAGTAAATAAGCAAAAAACATATTTATGGATCTTCATGTGTTTTTAAGTGAGTTTAACATGCATCTAATTTATTATGTGTGAGATTGGCAATGAATCGATGGAATTAGAGGGTGGTTTTGGAGCTTGGGAGGATGTAGGATGGTGTGGATGGGTCATAGGAGGTCTTAGGTGGCCCTCTGAAGGCTTTTCCTACACTCATCCTTCAAAAGAAAGCCTACAGGAAAAACTACAGGGGGACACAGGAATACTATAGGAGGAAAGCATGGAAACTACAGGAGGCCTACAGGAGGAGGACGAGAGAAATTTTTGCTGTTTTGAGGGTGTGAGAGTGCGTGGAAAATATGGATGAAGGTTGGAATGAGGTGTTATGGTGCCTAAGGTCTACCATGAATCACCAGGAGAGAGAAATATGATTGGATTTGCTCAATGAGAGAGGAAGAAGTTCTATGAACAATGAAGGAATCTAGGGAAAAATTGAGGTGAGGTTTGGGAGAGCTATAGGGCATGGATCACATCGAGGGTGTGATTGCTGGTAAGTTGGCCTACTACTGGAAGAGATCTGCTGCATAGAAACTGATAGTCAACCAAGAAAATCAAGAAACCAATGAAATGAGTGCATACTAGGAAAAATAGAGATTTGCATTAAAATGGCCTAGACTATGATGCATAAAAGGAAATGCTGGGAAACGCGGTAAGGAAGGAAAGCATGCAAAAGGAATATTTAAAATTAGGAAGTGAACATGACGAGTAAGATCTAAAGCAAAGAAAAACTGGACTATCAACCTACTAGAGAGCTACAAACACTAGAAGTCCTATGAATGAGGAAAATCTGTGTTTTTGGGGCAGCAAGAGAGTTTTTGCCTCAAATCATGGTCCCAGAGGGAGGAAGAGAGGCCAAGGAACTAATGCTATCCTTTTGAATCTTTTTTTATCACTACTTAACCTGCTACAGAAAGTACAAAAGGAAGCAAGTGACTAAATCATCAAAAACAACATATTCTTAACCATAAAAGAAATACATCTAATAGCAAATTAATCTACAAATTGAAGTAAATCATACAAATACAAGTAAAGAGAATCTTGGATGCTTGGATTTGGCCCTAACCCAAGATCTTCTACCCTCTGAGGTAACTCAGTGCTAGCTCAAAAATGATTCCATATTTATTATAAAAAAATAACAAGATTACATAAAATTGTCACACAAAAATAAGCTCAAAATTTGAGCAAAGTTTACATAAGCAAAAAGTCGACCCTAGTGAGGCGCTAGGCCTCTCTACTTATATATCTGAAGCTACCAACAACTTCCTTAAAATCATGGAGGCTTGGCTCCCAAAACTTGAGATAACTATCAGTCATCCTCCACTTGCTCGGATGCCTTCTAGTGCATGATTCGGCTGCTTGTACTCCAAGCTGAATGAAGGGTAATTCAAAGTGAGGAGTAATAAATGAGAGATATTCCCTCCTATAAGTCCTCTCCTCTATCTACTTCAAGTTATTGCTACATTTTGACCACTAGATCCTTGAGTTTGGCCTTGAAATCCCTCAATAATCTGCATTAAATACATGTTAGACCACATGGCATAATAACTAACTCAGCTCATCCTATCAGCATAAATATAATAAGAAAATCATACAATAAGCTAAGAGAATGGTTGATTTGACTAGGTTAGAAGGTAAAATGAGTCCATATAATTACCCATTTATGAGGCTCATCATCACCCCCCTACTAAAGGTGTTGCTCATCCTTTGAGCAACCTAGTCAATCTCTTCATTTTTTATGGCCCTGGTGGCCTCCCTAGCATTCCAAGCTTCTCATGTGGTTTGCTCATGTTCTCCATAAATTCCTACATTCTTGTCCATGTCCTTCCACTGCTCCTCCTCTTCTTCTTCTCTTCTGCCTTATAGCATGCTTAATATGAGTGGAGAACTCAGTTTGAGGCCAATCCACTTGACCTTCGGCCTTTGCATGGATCGCATGTACATTGGCACTCTTTTTAATGCCTCCTTTAGCCTCATTGGGGAATGGTATTTCCTGATCTACAAACTATGGGGTAGGGTGTTCCATCTTCTCATACATGCATGCACATAGTCCTCCCCAAGTAACCTAAACATATCTTCAAAGTGTGAAATGGCTTGTTCTTGATTGGTTAGATATTTAGTAGCAATTTGAGCGTCATTTGCAAGTAGGTTGTGTATGATGATGACTGTCGTAGGATCTGATGGCTCAAATCTTATCATCAATGGTTCATTATGCTCTTTTATTAACAATCTTTTCATTTTTGTTGCCCTCAATTCCTCATGATTCATCCATGATGCCATGGCCACTAATTGCAGATCCCCTAGTTTGGCATTGGGGTCCCTCACATTCATGTCTATGAGGGCCATGTTGTGTAGGTATAACTCTACCATCTTTGCTTTATCCTTTGAGGTGCTTTGGTCACACAAATCCATGAACTTCCTGTAGTCTTGGAAAGGCATTATGCCTCTTTATGCCAAAGTTTTTATCTGGAATTGAAGCCATTGATCTTTCAGATAGAGGCCATAAGATTTGGTTGGTGTTCTACATTGTAATGCCTCCATGGATAAACTAGACATGTATGCCAAATGAGTCTCTTTCTCCTGAAACTGCCTCCTTAGTAATTCATTTTCATTCTCCAAGTGGCTTCTTGTAATGGCTTCTCTGCCTCTGAGAGCACTCAATTCCCTGCCCATTTCCTTGAGTTTTTCTTCCATGTGGCCAATATCTTCAACTCCTTTAGACTTGGCTATCTATATCCACCTATGTGTTCTTACTCTCTTTTTTTCCAATTCGAAAAATAATGGAATGGCAAATTTTTGTGGGATTATCATGCCTCCCTCAAGTAGATTGTAATAAGATGAAATATTAGGTTTGGGGTTAGGTTCTTGTAGCTCTTGTTCTTCCTCCTTCACCTCTGGCTGTCCTCCTATATTTTTCTCAAGTTTTTGTGTCTCCTATAGTTTGGACAGTGTCTCCTATAGGACTGTTTCAGCCTTCTGTAGGTCTGGTTTAGGGTCCTATATAACTGTCTTTCCCTTCCATGTAGAAGATGTTGGAGTCCTCCTCTCATAGGTTATAGGAGCCTTGGAAGGGATTCTTTTACCTTGGCAATTGGTGAATCTTCAATGGTAATGGGAATCTTTGAGGAGGGCTAAGGTTTTCCTGTTTTAATTCTTGTGCTCTTCCTTGCCCTGAAATACATGGAGGTTTTCCTTTTCCTCTTCTGGTTTAGCTTGACTAGTGTACTGAGGGTAGTGAGGGCAGCTACTGCTTCTCTTTCCAAAGTCTTAGGGGACTCTTCTCCTTTCTCTACCCTCTCTAACTCCTTTTCTCCCTCTTATGTGTCTTTTTCTTCCTCCTGCTCTGTCCCTTCAACTCTCTCCTCACCTATTTCTTTTCTTTCCTCCCCCCTCTCTTGCTTGGCTATGCTACCACTAGCTTCACCTTCTCCTCCTTGTTGTTCTCCCTCCTCACTGATAGCAGGACTAACATCATAGGTTAATGCCTTGATGTCATCCTCAACTGTCAGATTTCTGTAAACTTCCCATGCTATAGGGATTGTAAAGGTATGGAGGGCTTCCTCTACTAGGATGTTGATTAGGCCATGGTGAGCTAGTTGTTGTGAATTTCCTTCTTGTACCTTGGTGCTGGAGTCAATGAGGGACTGAAGGAGAAAGTAAGGGATACTGAGCTTTTGATGTGCTGGGGGTGTCCATGCCATATCTCAATTCTTGGAGGATTCTAAAATGATATCCATAAACAATGTTGTACCTCCCTTCACAAGAAATGCATTTTATTATTTGGTAGCTAACCTCATCCCAGGGATATGGTATACTAGCCCTCCTAGTTCCATTTTTGTCTTCCACAGGGGTTTCATCATCTTGGAAAAATTTCTTCTTGGCAGCCTGGCCAATTGGTTTCTCATCTTTACTCCAAGGCAGCCCAAGAGGAAGGGCAGTGACCCCACTGATGACTTCAGGGTTTATTTCCATGGAGATGCCTCTAATGGTTACAATATCATGATTTCTTGTGTGAGGGACCAAAGAGAGAGAAAATTCATGGGAAATTTCATCATCAAACCCTCTAAACTTCTCAAAGAAATTCATCCAGTTTTCCCTTGTGAATATTTCCACCACTTGAGGATGTGCATGGAGTCTGGTGGAGTTAGTGGGATCTTTTCTCATAAACCCCCTTATCATACTACCTATACTTCTTTTGAAAAACCAAATATGGAGGTGGAGAAAACGAATTTTGAGTGAAATAGAAGAACAAAGGAGACTGTGTTTTTTTTTTAAACAAACAATTTTTTTTTATGTATTTTCTTCCCTCTTAAAGACTCATTTTATCTTCAAATTGAGACCACTCTTTCACATTTTGATATATAATCATAGGGAATTCATGAACCCTACCTCTTTAGACTGCAACTCATGCCAAAAATCATGTTTTCTCCCTTCAAAATGACTCACTGCCCCTCTTGTAGAAGCCCATTGTCCCTCCTGTAGATTTCTTGTAGGTGCTCCTATAGATTTCCTATAGGTGCTCTTGTAGAAAATTCTGAGAGCAAGAATATGGAGGAAATCAATGGAGGATGGTGTATATGAGGCTGTGGAGGCATAAGGATACTACCATGTTTGAGTTACAAGGATAAAATTTGAATAAAAAGTGGTGAGAATGCGTGGGGAGGAGTGCTCATTACCTTTTATGGATATTTTTGGTTAGGAGTGCTAAGTTGGAAAGGGGTACGTTGCCCAAATTAGGACCATTGGTCCCCACCCGCTTGTTCATCATGGCCCCTCCTCATAATCATCCCTCATTATTACATCAGAGTTAACTCTTCCTCCCACTACCTATCCTTGGCATCTTGTGCTTGAGTTGACTGTGTGCATGTGTGGGTGACATCTCGGTTAAGTGGAGTCAACTAAATGAAGGTGGCCAAGTTAATTGGCCACCTTTCAATTTCAACCATCTCATTTCCTTCGTATGATTTCTAATTACACAGGTGCAGATAGAGGAGTGATTTAGTTACTTACCTGCGATCCAAGTGTGTTTGTTGTGAGGAGTTGTGGCTTTCTCTGCTGCATGCCTTTATTTTCCTTCATGCATGCTGTCTCTACTAGCTAATGTGTTGTTGTGTACTGTTGTAGGTTCTTCTTTTGTTGGAGCTAAGCTGCATGTGCCTTTTCAACCTGCAGATGTGCACTCTTTTGTTGTTGGTGCTGGACTTCTATGGATTAACTGCTACATGAATTCCTACAGGAGCTCCTGTAGCTACTTCTCCCTTTGAAACTTCAGCTATTTCCCTTTCTTGGAGCTTGAGAATGATGCCAAAGGTGGAGATAAAGATGGAGGAACAGTAGGTAAGATTTAGGTGAAGTTGATGGTGCCTTTTCTCCTTTTATTTTTGTTTTTTTTTTTCAAAACTGAAAAAAAATTGTTTTTCTGTGTTTTTTTCTTGGAAAGGAAAAAAAATAATAATGATGCTTGGAGTGTGATGCAAGCTTGGAAATGATGGTAAGGATGCTTGAAGGTGGTATGAGGGATCATAGGTTCCTCATGAAGCTGTTCTTGTCCCTCAAATTGCCTCCTGTAGACACTTTTGGCTCTGTAATTCTTACAGGAGCCTCCTGTAGAAAACACAAAGCCTCTTGTGGAAAACAAAGTTTTGGAAGAAGAGGTACAGTGGGGCGAAAGAGATGCCAAAAATGATGGAGGAAGGTGGGGAGAAGGTGAGATGGATGCTCATAAGAATGTCAAGGTTCCCTTGGCACCTTCTTCTGCTCCCTGTAGTCCTCCTGCAAACCTGCGATGCAATAAAAAATTATCTTTTTTTTTTTCTTTTCGAAAACAACTAGGGCGTCTCAGAGAGGTTTTCACCTTAATTTCCTGCCCTGGGTGCCTCCAAGGGAGGTTTTCACCTAGGGATCTTATTTTTTTTCCTCTTTTTTTTTTTTGACAACACTGGGCCGCCTCAGAAGAGGTTTTCAACCCAATGATGGGACTCAAGCGCCTCATGGAGGTTTTCACCTGAGTCCTTATTTTTCTTTTTTTTTTAGTGAGTGGGCAAAGTGGAAGCTAAGACATGCTCCACTACCATCACTGTTTTATTCAATTCTTCAATAAACTCTCGCTTGGAGAGGGGTTTCTTGTAGACTTTCAACGGGTGTCCATTGACAAGCATGGGGATGGCTTCATCATCAATGGTTCTGATCAGAATTGAACCATTGTCATTGCATTTCTCCACAGTGTAGGGTCCCAACCATCTTGTCCTCAGCTTGCCTTTGAAATCCTTGTATCTTGAATCATAGAGTAATGCCCAATCTCCCTCTTGGAATTGCTTCTCCTTGATATTTCTGTCATGTCATATCTTTCTCTGAAGTTGAACTAGCTCGGTATGGAGAAGGGATTGCAATCTATATTCATCCAATCCATTGATCTAAAGTAAACTCTCCTTCTGTGCATGGCTGAGGTCTAGGTCCAGCTGAGCTACCATCCTTAGGGTATTGAATTCAAACTCTATTGACAGTAAAGCCTTCTTCCCATAGACCACTTCATAGGGTGTGAACCCAGTGGTGGTCTTCCATGTCATGTTGTAGGCCCAAGTGGCCTCAACTGATTTTTTCGCCAGTATTTTCTGCTACTGCTCACTACCTTGGTTAGGATCCCTTCCAATTCTCTATTAGTGACCTCCACTTGCAAATTGGCTTGTGGATGGTAAGGGGTGGAATTCCTGTGCTTAATCTTATGATGTGTGAGTAGCTCTTCAATCAGGTTGGAAGTGAACTGGCTGTCTTGATCTGTGACCAACTCTCTCAGATACTTGAACTTGTAGAATATGTTTTCCCTCAAAAACTCAACTTCTTTTTCCTCTGTTGCTACTTTGATTTCTTTTGTCTTCGCCCACGTTTTTAGGTGGTCGGTGCACACAATGATGTACTACTTCTACTTTGAAGGGGGGTTGATAGACTACACAAAGTCCATGCCCCACTTCTCAAATGGCTCAAAGGTCACTTCAGGTTGCATGGGCATTTTATCCTTTGGAGTGGGTTTCCCCATCCTTTGACACCAATCACACTGGCTTGTGTATCTCTTGATGAAGAGTGGGCTAGTAGTAACCTGCTTGCAATATCTTGAAAGTGGTTATTTTTGCTACAAAATGACCTCCACAAGGCCTGTCATGACAGGTTAGGAGGATGTCAAAGAATTCCTCCTCCCCGACACATCTTCTCAAGATCTGATCTGGGCCAAGTTTTAAGAGATTTCCTCCAATCCAGGTGAAAGGGGTGCTTTTCCTTACTATCTTGATATTCTCTTTTGAGGATAGGTGTGGTGGGAACTCTGATGAAACCAAGTAGTTTTCTATATCAGCAAACTATGGAGAAAATACTCATATAACAAATAGGTGTTCATCTGGCATTTGGTCATCCACCATTCCTTCATCACCTGCAGGCAAATTTACTTTAGAGAAAAAGTCAGCAACAACATTCTCTTTACCAGACTTATCAATAATGGTCAGATCAAACTATTGCAGTAAAAACAACCATCTAATAATGTGAGCATTTACATCTAGTTTGTTTATTAAATATCTAATTGCAACATGATCAATGTGCACAAACGTTTGATATCCTGTGATATAATGTCTGAAATTGTTTAAGGAATGCACGACAGCTAGGAGTTCCTTCTCGATCACTGTATAGTTTAACTCTAGCTTTGACAAGTTTTTGCTTTTAAAGTATATGGCATAAGGTAAATTTTCATCAATTTGTCCTAAGGCTGCTCCTATTGCTTTGTTTGAGGCATCTGTGTGAATGTGAAAGGGTAGGGCCCAGTTTGGGCCTCTTAGAATTGGGGCGGTCACTAGCTTTCTCTTCAAGCTATCTAGGGCTTCTTGACAGTTTTCTGACCATATGAACTCAACATCTTTGCATAGGAGGCCAAACAAAGGAGAGACTAACTTGTTTGGGTCCAACTCCAGTCCTTGTTGAGATATTGCATGGCCTAGCACGGTCCCTTCGGTCATAAAAAATTCACATTTTTCTAGATTGAGGGACAGGTTCATCTCAATACACTTGTCTAGAACTTTTCCTAGGTTATATAAAGCTTCTTGAAAGTCAGATCCATAAGGAGTAAAATCATCCATGTATATTTCTACTGCAGCATGAACCAGTTCAGAAAATATACTCAATACCGCTCTTTGGAAAGTGGCTGGAGTGTTGCACAAACCAAAAAGAAGGACCCGATAAGAAAAGGTACCCCAAGGACAAGTGAAAGTGGTCTTATATTGGTCTTCTAGGTTGATTTGAATTTGATGTTACTTGCTAAACCCATCTAGGAAGGAGAAAAACTTTTTCCCTGCTAGACCGTCTAACACTTGATCTATGAAAGGTAAAGGAAAATGGTCCTTTTTAGTGACTTTGTTTAATTCCCAATAGTCTACATAGATTCTCCACTTACCATTTTTCTTTGGCACTAGCACCAAAGGAGAGACCCATTCACTGCATCAAGCAATTTCTGCAGTTCTTCCTTAACAATATCTTTGAGTGATGGGTTCATCCTCCTTTGAGGCTGCTTGACTGGCTTGCAATCTTCCTTGATGTATATATGATGAGTACATACTGAAGGGTGCACTCCCTTCATCTCCTTATAACTCCAGGTGAAGGCATCTAGATGCTTTCTTAGTATGCTGCATAGCTCTTTCTCCTGGGAAGTGGATAGGGATGGATTGATTTTCAATGTTCTTTCTTGGCTGAAATCTATATTTTTAACATGGAGAGAAGTGGTGTCAGCCACACAGAGATCAATTGAGAGGTTGTTTTGGGTTTCTCTTACTATGTCTTTTAATGGTGATACACCAGGAGGTGGATTCTGAATCAAATTTTCAATAATATCATCCTCATCTTATGGTTTTCCCCCCATGGTGATTTCTAATGTACAAAGTGGTGTAGAATAAGCATCATCCTTATCCTCCTCCTCCAACCAGAGAGGTAGATCATGTTCTAGAAAAGGTTGGGCGGGAGAATATAGGGTTAACTTCTTGGACATGTGCCCGTTCTTTATGGTCATGTTCCTAGCTCGGTAGCTGATGTAGGCATTGGTTGTAGCCAACCAAGGTCTTCCTAGAATGAGAGGATACCTAGTGAGCTTTGCATTTGGCCAGAGAACTAAGAAATCAGTAGGGTACTCCCAAGAATCAATGGAGACCATCACATCTTCCATAATCCCCTTAGGGGTGACTGTGGAGTGGTCTGCTAGCTGCAGCACTGTCATGGTCCTCCTCAAGGAGCCCTGGAGATTAAGTTTGAGCATTGTTTCATTTGTCATCACATTAATGGTAGCTCCTAGATCAAACAAGATATGTGGGACCATTGTGCCATTGATGTGGACATCAACTACTGGGTTTCCAGGGTCCAGATACTTTGGACAGATTATCTACCCCAACATTAGGTTGAACAGTTGTCATATAACCTTGATGGTTGGGGCATCTCTCTTGCATCTTCCTGGATGCCTAAAGCACTTCTCTTTGATCAACCTACTATAGATAGGCACATCTTTTATGGCTTGGATAAGTGGTATCTTCACACATAATTTTTTCAATTCTCCAAAGAGTTCAATCTCTTCTGGGGTAGGTTGGGTTGTCAATGGATAATTTCTCAGGAAAGGGTGGATTTGCTTTAGGTTCACTTTCCTCTTTATCTTTTTCAAACTCCCTGGGTGGAGGTTGGCTATCTGTGAGAACTTTCTTGGATCATGAGTTAATTTTCTAAATCTCCACAACATAAGTTGGGAATGATGGTTCCCCAGTATACACTTGTCGAGCCTGTCATTTGTTCGGGTTTGGATTTGGCTAGGCAGGCATTTTGTGTTGCCTTGGTGGAGCAGAAGGTAACGGTTGTGGTTGGGCAGGTGGTGGAGGTAGAAGAGCGAGAAGAGAGTTGTATTGGGGCCTCCACCCCTGATGAGATGCATTCCACTGAGGTTGTGGCTAATCATAGGATTGAAATGAATGGGTGGCTATTTCAGCATGATATTGAGATGTGAAGGACCAAGGAGGAGGCGTGGACCAGGAAAGATGAGTAGGGAGACACCAAGAAGGTATGGAGGTGACTTGGTTGGGGTTGTAGTATGCCTGAGATGTCCCTTGCATCCCCTGCTAGTATGGTCTAGGTCCATGTGACCTCCTTTGGTTTATGTAATAGATCTGATCAGTGACTCCTTCGGCCCCTTGGTATATAGCTTTAAGTCTAGGCAAGGAAGGGCATTTATCTGTAGAATGTTCTTCATAGACTAAACTAACCTCTATAGAGTTAAATGGGCATTCATTCCTAGGATGCCTCCCAGTGCATCTAGGGCAAAAAATGGCCAAATCCCTCTCTGCTTCCTCTTATTTTCTTTTGATATGTAAGGTATCCATTTGCATGGCAAGAGTCGGCAACATCTCACTCTTGAAGTCTTCCAGCATGTTTCTAATTTCACCTTTAATGGATGAATCGGAAGAAGAGGTACTGGCTATGGGTTGACTCCCCCTACCTTTCTTTCTAGCCGCCCTAGAATGGTTTCTAAAAATAGTCTTTATGTCCTCATAGGATAGTTGTAGATGTCTCCCTCGGACAGTAGATGGAGGGTGTCTAAAAGGTCTTCCCGAATTCCCTTGAGCAGGACCAACTTCAGAGACTCAAGGTCAAGTGTACACCTGGCCCTTTTGTAACTAAGTTGAAACCTCTCTTCATAGTCTTCCAGGGACTCATCACTTCCTATGGTCATTCAGAAGATTTCCTATTTAATATCTTTTGACCTACAATATTCTCGATACTTGTCGTTAAATTCCTGTTGCATCTGAGCCCAAGTTGTGATGCTATTGCCAGGTAATCACATGAACCAATGCAATGCTACATCCTTGAGAGTAGAAGGGAAGAGTATCAACTTTTGCTCGTCTTCTGCATAGTCATAGGTTCAATAGATGACAACAAAATAAAACAAGAAGGTGTTAGGATCTTTTGTAGGCAAACCATGGAAGTGAGGTAGGGCTGAAGGACTTATATTCTTCATTTTGGTGTCCCCATTGGTTTCCCGAATGGGAAGGTACCCTCTATTCTTTCTCCATTTCCCTGGAATTTCTATTTTCAACCATTAGCTCTGGAGGAATGTTTTCTTCCTCTTCTTCTTCTTCCCCTATAGGTTCTTCAAATATGTCTGGCTATTCACCTAAGGGTTCTTCTTGATCGCAGCCACCGAAGAAGAGAAAAGGTTGCTTGTGTAAAGCAGTGGGTGTGTTGAGAAATTTTCCTAAGTTATCTCTATTCCTACAAGGCATGAAAGGAAATATTTTTGGTTGGTTTTTTCTTTTTCCCGACACTTAAAGTACCTACAAAAACTGAAATTGTGAATTGAACAAAACAAATTGAAACCAGCTGAAATGAACTTGCCGAATGGAAATTTGTAGAATTGAAATGGAAAGCAAGGAAATGTAGAACTGAAAGAAAAGAAATGACTAGTCTACTTTTGCTCGAATGAGCTATTAGCAGAATGTTGCAATAGGAAATAGAGGAAAGTAGTAATCACAGAATACTCTGACGCTTCCCTAGCAACGGCGCCAAAAAGTGGTGAGCGCTAGTATTGTAGCGAGAATGCTACAACTCTTGGGCTGCCAACTTAACTTTTATCAACTCGGTAGTTCGTAACAAACTTGGAAGCATCAATGCTATATGCACAAGTACTAGTTCTCACTACAGGTTGTCACTTGGTCAGCTGATGTGAGATCACTAGGAGCTCAAGCCAACTTCTATAGAATTTAGAAAAAGTTCTATGTGTGACGAAAGGAAAGAAAAATTACTCTACAAATGCTATTCTAACTACAAAAAGGTGAAAGATTGGAATGTAAAGAAAAACCTAGTAAACCCTAATTAACAAGCCAATTATACTTTTGCCAAAAACATTATGAAAACCATGAAATAAATGCCATTACCTACCCAAGGAAATAAAAAAAATCTAACCATGCTATTTCTAGAAGTAAATAAGTAAAAAACATATTTTTGGATTTTCATGTGTTTTTATGTGAATTGAACATGCATCTAATTTATTGTGTGTGAGTGTGGCAGCGAACCGGTGGCATTAGAGGGCGGTTTTGGAGCTTGGAAGGATGTAGGATGGTGTGAATGGGTCCTATGAGGTCTTAGGTAGCCGTCTGGAGTATTTTCCCACACTCGGTCTTCAAAATAAAGCCTACAGGAAAAACTACAGGAGGACATAGTAAAACTACAGGAGGAAAATAGGGAAACTACAGGAGGCCTACAGGAGGAGGCTTAGAGACATTTTCACTGTTTCGAGGGTGTGAGAGTGAGTTGAAAAAATGGATGAAGGTTGGAATGAGGTGTTAGGGTGCCTAAGGTCTAGCATGAATCACCAGAAGAGAGAAATATGATTGGATTTTCTCAAGGAGAGAGGAAGAAGTTCTCTGAAAAATGAAGGAATCTAGGGCAGAATTGAGGTGAGGTTTGGGAGATCTATAGGGCATGGATCAGATGGATGGTGAGATTTCTGGTAAGCTAGCCTAATACTGGAAGAGATCTACTGCATAGAAACTAACAGTCAACCAAGAAAATCAAGAAACCAATGAAATGAGTGCATACTAGGAAAAATAGAGTTTTGCATTAAAATGGCGTAGACTATGATGCATAGAAGGAAATGCTAGGAAATGCGGTAAGGAACAAAAGCATGCAAAAGGACTATTGAAAATCAGGAAGTGAACATGACGAGTAAGATCTAAATCAAAGCAAAACTGGACTATCAACCTACTAGAGAGCTACAAACACTAGAAGTCCTATGAATGAGGGAAATCTATGTTTTTGGTGCAGCAAGAGAGTCTTTGCCTCAAATCATGGTCCCAGTGGGAGGAAGAGAGGCCAAGGAACTAATGCTAGACTTTTTAATCTTTTCTAATCACTTCTTAACCTACTATAGAAAGTATAAATGGAAGCAAGCGACTAAATCATCAAAAGCAACCTATTCTTAACCATAAAATAAATACATCTAACAACAAATTAATCTACAAACTGAAGTAAAGCATACAAATACAAGTAAATAGAAGCTTGGCTGTTTGCATTAGGCCCTAACCCAAGAGCTTCATCCCTCTGAGGTAACTTAGTGCTATCTCAAAAAGGATTCCATCTTTATTATAAAAAAAATAGCAAGATTACATAAAACTCTCACACAAAAATAAGCTCGAAATTTGAGCAGAGTTTACATAAGAAAAGAGTCAACCTTAGTGAGGCTCTAGGCCTCTCTACTTATACATATGAAGCTACCAATAGCTTCCTTAAAATCGTGGAGTCTTGGCTCCCAAAACTCGAGATAACTATTAGTCATCCTCCACTTGCTCAGCTGCCTTCTAGTGCATGATTCGACTGCTTGTACTCTGAGTTGAATGAACGGGAATTTGAAGTCAGGAGCAATAAATGAGGGGGATTCCCTCCTATAAGTCCTCTCCTCTATCTACGTCGAGTTATTGCTACATTTTGACCACTAGATCCTTGAATTTGACCTCGAAATCCCTCAATAATTTTCATTAAATACATGTTAGATCACATGGCATAATAACTAACTCAACTCACCCTATAAGCATAAATATAATGAGAAAATCATACAATAGGATAAGGGAATGGTTGATTTGACTAGGTTAGGATGTAAAATGAGCCCATATAATCACACATTTATGAGGTTCATAACAAATCTTCTTCCTCTTCATCTGTTTCAATCGTGACTATCTTCCCTTTTTCTTCAATTGATAACTTTCTATGCCGCAGATTCCTCGAGGACATGCGTACTGGTCCCATTACCTGCTTATCCTTCTTTAGCCTCAATGTCCATGGTGATTTGGGGATTTTTTTCACAACCCCAGTGCCTTCGGGAACATCCTGTACCATGGGGGTCTACGCAGTCTCGTCGGTGGTTCCTTCTTCAATGCCCAACCCATCCTTGATGGCTGTCATCATTTCTACATTGTATGTGGTCTTTTGTGAACTTAGGGGCTCTATTATCACTCGGCTCTCAACACTTTGTGCTCTGTTCAACCACTCAAGTCTCAAATGACCAAGTGTTGTCTGTTGGCTAGCCCTTTGAGTTTTATACCTCCTTTTGAATTCAAATTCGACCGTTTCCCCCAATTCTAGGCCATCAATGCTCTCTTGGTAGCAGATTTTCCCAAATCTTGCCCATAAATCACATCTTGAATGTCCACCACCGACTTCATTTGGCCTCAAATTGGACATCCTATCATGAATAGTGACATGAACAATCACTTCCCAGGCAACTCACGATGCAGTGCAACCCTCAATGCACAGGCGCAAACCCTGTGACATTCTGTTCCTGCATGCACCTCTCACGGTGCGCAGCTCCCAAGTAGAATAATTTATAGTCCCACACTCCCTTTCAGCTTCTTGGAGTGCTAAGACTGTTCTTCCTATGGCTAGTCAGGAGGTCATACCACCTGTGTGGGGCTCCATCATGCCCTCTAGCATAGTCCACGGAAAATGCTCATATGTCATTGTCGTGATCGATGCCACACGCTCTACTATTTGTAATGTGCTTCCTTGGTTATTGAGTTTGGTGATATGCAATCCTAGTCACGACAACAGACTAACTAATTCTTGGTGATAGTCCTCTAATTCATTAGTATGATCGTCAGCACCTTGCCTTGCCATCCTTGGTTTATTAACGAGGAATGCTCCATTTATGTTGTTTTCTAGCCTTTTGACCTCTGAGTCCATTAAAACGCTTTTCTTCCTTAGCCGTACCTGGTCCTTTTCAAGTTTGCAAAGTCTAAAGTTTCCTTGTTGAATTGCTTCCTGAAGTCTTATGTGTTATGCTTCACGTAGCTGTGTGATTTCTTCGTCCCGGGCTTCGCGCACTATCTAATCTATGGGTGCTATTATGTGTAGATTCATATTTGCATGCTCCTAAGAGATTATGGTCCTTGCTTCATTCTGCAGCCTTGGAATTGTTCTCGCGGTCAGGGTTTTGCACATGGTTCTATAGGCCCATCGAACCGCTAGCACGTCCAGGTCCTAGTTAGTGTGTCTCACCTGGTGGACCCTGTTCAGCACTTTGCACACTTGGTCAAATGAGATTGAATGCACAAATCGACCCTCCTCCTACCAAGTAATTTGTGAAAGCTAGACAGTGGTCCTTGTCATGCCCCTGGCCTTTGCATTTTATGCACAATACCTCCTCACGCGCCTCTGGCCAAGGTGTCATGTCCTGTTTCAAACTCTACATTTCTAGACACAAATTTTGAAATTGCGCATGGATTTGTTGGACTCACTAACCAGGATCTTGTATAGGGGTCTCATGCAATCTCCAAAGCTTTGGCCAGGATGGATAGCTTTTGTTGTGACAACGCCATCCTTAAATGCGTTGCTAGTGAAGCTACAAACCATGCGCGGTGGTGTCCATCCGTCAAGGTCATGTTAGCTTCATGAATCATACTCTTCAGTCTTTGGTCTAGATCCCAGGGGATCTCACCCAAAAACATCATAATTTCCTTAATCTCGATTATCAATTGTGTCTCTAATTTTGGTATGCTAAATTCTCTATTTAGCGTAGCCTCGATATCTGTGATTCCTACATTTTGATGCTCATTAGCATGCTTAATGTACCACATTAGTGCACGATCCTGCAACACGCTTACTAGTGTAGCCTTCTTTATATTATCATCCACGACTCCTTGTGCTTCCCATACCATCCTTACTACGAACCAAAATTGGTCCAGATCTTCATTCCCTGCTCCTCTGAATACTGACTGTTTGATTGAGCTTGCCATATCGAACTATGGAGGTGGCGGAGGTGGGGTGGGCAGAGATGGAGGTGAAGATGGTGAGACTGGTGGCGGTGTAGGTCGAAGTGGTATGTGTAGAATTCATTGCCTTATCAGACCGATCACACTTCTCGGAGAAACTTTCGCGAGCTCTTCCTCGTGCTCCCAGGAGGGTGAAATTAAGGGACTAGTTTCTAATTCTTTAGTACTTCTATTTCTGTAGATATTCCCACTTCGCATAGTCCTAAGCATTGATTTATTCGCATAACCCAATTTTCACACAGTAGCATTTTAATCCAGGTATTCAAATATTTAATGTACTTACCTCGTCATCCCTTGAGGAAATGATGTTCTGCTTCACTGTAGCTGACTGTTGTGTTTACTGTGAACTCAATGATAAATCCCCCTATGATTCGATTGAGCCAATGGTGCACAACACGTGTGATCTTATTTTCTGACGCTTCTAGTCTGTGCACTAATTCCAGAGTCCACACGATTGGTTTGTCAAGCCTACACCTTCCTTGACTGTCCCCTAGCTTCACGATCCACTCATACAACTCAGAGGGAAAGGATGCAAAGCAAGTTTCATGGATTTCCGTATATAAGTAGCGCAAGGACTGCAGGTGGACCCAAACAAAATAGCTATCATCCAAAGGGTCCCACCTTCGTAAAAGCAGAGAGATGTTAGAAGTGTCCTAAGGTTAGTTGGATACTATTGAAGGTTTATAAAAGACTTCAGTAAGTTAGATTCTCCTTTATTTGGGTTGTTTTCCAAAGACTCTAAGTTTGTATGGTCAAAAAGTTGTCAAGAGGCCCTGGACACCCTAAAGGACAAATTAACCACTACAGCAATTCTCTGAGGCCCAAATTGGGCCCTTCCTTTTTATATACATGTTGATGCCTCACACAAAGCCATAGGAGTAGCTCTAGGCTAGATAGATGAAAAATTGCCTTATGTTATTTACTTTAACAGTAAGAATTTGTCAAAGGCCAAACTGAACTACATAGTGACCGAAAAGGAGCTCCTGGCTATTGTGCATTCATTGAACAAATTTAGGCATTACATTATAGGTTATCAAACATTTTTACATACTGACCATGTTGCAATCAAGTATTTAATGAACAAACCTGAAGTGAATGCTCGGATTATTAGATGTTTACTTTTATTACAACAGCTTGATCTAAATATTGTTGATAAGCCTCGCAAGGAAAATTTTGTTGCATATTTTTTGTCGAGATTAAATTTGCCTGCAGGAAAGGAAGGAATGGTTGATGATCAGTTACCAAATGAACACTTATTCACCATTTCAGTTGTCTCTTCATGGTTTGTAGACATAGCAAACTATTTGGTATCTGTACAGTTCCCACCAAACTGTTCCCCCAAAGAGAAAAGCAATATTGTGAGGAAGAGCACCCCATTCACTTGGATTGGGGGAAACCTCTTCAAACTAGGCCTGGACCAAATTATGAGAAGATGTGTCAGGGAGAAGGAAATATTTGACATCCTTCTGACCTATCATGATGGGCCTTGTGGAGGTCACTTTGCAGCAAAGAGGACAACATTCAAGGTGTTACAAGTTGGTTATTACTGGCCCACTCTTCGTCAGGATATGAAAAGATATACTAGTCAATGTGATCAGTGCCAAAGGATGGAAAGCCTACTCCAAGGGATGAAATTCCTCTGCAGCCTCAATGAATTTTTGTTAGGCAGCGAATCCCCCCATAGTGGGTTTTTGGGGCTTAAAGCTAAGTTTTGGTTAGTGTAACGTAAAGACCTCGCAAAATGTGGGCACGAAGCGCGAGCGTCTAGGGTTGTCTACCCTAAAATATTATAATTTAATATAGAATGTGTTAGCCTACCCATGGTTCACGGACCATGGGAATGTATAAATAGAGTGAGGCTCTAAGTGTAGAAGTAAATTTTTAGTCTTGATCGGAAGTGTTAAGGTTTTTTGAAGGAGAAATTCACTCTAAGTCTGTAAGTCTAAGTCTTGGGTTGCAGTAGTAGGAAGAGACTCTACAGCTGAGTGCATAGAGGCCTGGTAGAGTCCGCAACCATGTGCGTGGACCCTTGTAGATGAGTGTGCAGGGCGGAGTTGGGATTGTAATGAAACATAAGTTTAATAAAAGATAAGTTGATTTTGAAATATTGTGCATCTATTTATAGATCTGTGTGTTTACGCTTCTGTTATATTCTTATGCATATGTTTACAGTTTATGATTACGCGCACTCATTATGAATGTTGAAGGATTGATGAGAATATTGGGCCCAAAAAATTAAGTTAATATCTACAATAATAACATAGTAAGGATAAAGGATCTAGACAATACCTTTTCATGCTCTTTACAGAGCTACACGAAGGTCAGACAGCTGCACGAAGTAACACAAGCACGCAGGATCGATTCGTGAACTTCCCAGACTTCATCAAGACATCCCTAGGGTGTGGAAACTTGGTTCTAGCACCCTCCCAAACTACCTCGGGTGAGACCTCAGTCTGCGCACCATCGACTGTTGTCGAAAGGGCCGGTAGTTTTAGGATTTGTTTGGCTCAATCACTTCTGAACCTAGGTCAGGACCCAACAAGCCAAAAATGGTTCTGTTGCCAAGACTGGGATCTACCTAAGGGATGTATGAGGTCGAAACACTAGAACCCCACAAAGAATGAAATTAAAGAGTGGTGGATCAGAAGCTTCACGATTTCCTGACACACGAAATTAAAACTCTGCAGATATCTGAGAAAAGGTGGTTGGATCGCTACGTATATATAGAAATCCACGAGATCTTCTTGGAATCCTTCTCTTCTGAACTTTACAAGCAGATCGTGAGGCTAGCCGAAAGCTAGGGAAGGTACAAGCTCGATCAACTAATAGTGTGGACTCTGGAGTTAGTGCACAAACTAGAGGCTTCAGAAGATAAGATTGTCGGGCCATGGACCATTGGCTCAACCGGATAATAGGGGGATTTATAACTGAGTTCACGATAGACACGAGCATGAGCTATAACGAAGCATAACAACATTTTCTCAAGGGACCGCAAGGTAGGTACATTAAATCCCTGAATACCTGGATTAAGATGTTGTTATGTGAAAAATAGGTAATTCGAATACATTAATGTTTGGAATGACACGGAGCGGAAGGATCTACAAAGGTAACGAGGGATTAGAAAGCAATCCTTTAATTCCACCTTCGCAAGAGAGCGAGGAAGAGCGTGCCCGGTTTTCTCTAAGAAGTGCAGTCAGTTTGATAAGGTAGAAAATTCCGCAATTATCACCTCCACTTACACCATCACCCACTTCACCCACTACACCCCACCTCCACCACCCCCACGGTTCAGCATGGTGAGCGCGATCAAGCTACCCGTATTCAGAGGAGTAAGGAATGAGGATCCGGACCAGTTTTAGTTCATGGTAAGAGCAGTGCGGGAAGCACAAGGGGTCATGAATGACAACATTAAGAAGGCAACATTGGTAAGCGCATTGCAAGATCGCGCACTAACATGGTATATCAACCACCCAAATGATCACCCAAATGCACGAATAGTGGAGATCCAAAATGCGTTGAATAGAGAATTTAGCTAGATGAAATTAGAGACATAGTCAATCAACATATTTAAAGAGATCGCGATGCTTCCAGGTGAGACCCCCTAGGATCTGGATCAGAGACTGAAGAGTACAATCCTCGAGGCTAATATGACGCTAACGAATGCGTAGCACTGCACATGGTTTGTGGCATCTTTGACACCATACCTGAGGACAGTGTTTTCACAGCAAGATATTTCATCCCAGGCCGAAGCATTGGAAATGGTGATGAGGTTGCATGAAACACCGATACAGGATCCAGGGCTAGGAGTCCAACAAATCCACATGCAGCTGCAAAATCTATGCTTGGAGATGTAGAGTTTGAAGCAGGATAGGGTGCCATGGCCAGAGGCGCACGGAGAAGTGTGGTGCATAAAAAGAAAAGTCTAGGGCCATGATAAAGACCATTGTCTAGTATTTGCAAACTACCTGGCAGGAGGGGGACCAATGCTGTTGAGAACAGAGGCACAGGAAGGGCCAAGTGCGTCGGCTGCGCTATGGTGCACAATCTGTTAGATAAGAGGAAAGCACACGACGGATAATTGTCACTTGTTGCAGAAGTATACACAGACTCCCCAACAACTGTTTTGTAATTTTTGTATATCAATGGGCCATGATGAGCATACTTGTCGAAGCTATGAGTTAATGATGGATCAAACCCCAGCTTATCAAATGCAGACAGAAATGCGAACCCTCAACCCAGCGGTGGGAATGGCTCGCGGTGGATTTCAAGGGTGAGGTCGAGGATGAGGAGGAATGGGGCCAAGAAGGGGCCATATACAGTTAATCTGTTACAATTGTGGAGGACCAGGGCACTAAACCCGTGATTGTACAAACTCGACAAGACTATCTTGTTCATACTATGCTCAATTCGATCATGAAGTAGTAGACTATCCTATGTTGATTGTGCAGATGCGCGAGAAAGGGGTACTTCAGCCTACTCTGACATAGAATATTCAAATGATGAGGTCTGAACCACGTGAAGAGACCCAAATGTGAATATGATGCTCAGAAGTGGTGCGGCCACAGGGGAAGCATCCCGGGGAAGATACATGGGTTCGCAAGGCTCCTACAAAGGAACCTGAGGTTGACTGGGAATGCGCGAAGGAGATGTTTATGGAAGCTAAGAAGAGCTACGCGGAGGCCTCTACTTCAGGTAGTAAGGATCAACTAGAGCCAGGAATGGATCCTTCTATGCTTACTACCTTTTTAAAAACATGCATGAAACTATTGCACGATAATAAGGCAGTTAAAGGACTACAAGAGTTGATAACTAGGTGTGCAGGTTCAGGTGAACCACATGTAGTTCGGAAGCTAGGAAAGCATAGATTATGCACCGGAAGGGAAATGAGATTAACAGTGCAGATTGGGAAATATGAAATGGATCAGGTAATCCTAGACTTGGGTTCGGATGTGAGTGTGTTACCAAAGTAGACACGGGAACGCATAGGCAAGCCCACATTACAGTGGGCCCCTATTTAACTGTGAATGGCAAACCAATAGAAGATTTTTCCCATGGGGAGATTGCAAGGGGTAACGGTGGATATCAAAGGTGTGAGCATGTAGACAAACTTTGAAGTGATAGAGATTTTTGATGACAACAATCCTTATCCCACGTTGCTAGGAATAGACTGGGCCACTAATATGAATGGAGTCATCAACTTGAAGAAGTGGAAGATGATATTCGAGAAAAATTATCTATGCGTAGTAGTTCTGCTATATCCAGCCGAAGGAGCACGCTACACTGAACCTTTGTGCGATGATGACAGTGATGATGAGCTAGATTGAATTTACCAAATAATGGCACAAGACTAAGATCGGGTGAACCCGACTGCAGATGGGAGGATCTCATGGGAGCGTGATAGTTCCTGTACTTCGGATTCAAATGAAGAAATAGAATGTTGGCAGAACTGGTTGCACGAAGTGACAATGCTGAATTGCAACATGATGATTAGATCACTACAGTGCGTGATGATCGAAGCAAGGGAACTGCCAACATATAATGGGGTAACAAGAGTGGATGAATTCTTAGACAAACTTGAAAGTGTAGTACCAGAACAGCAGTGGTGTGGTGCACTAGAATGGGCATTGCGCGCGACACCCGCATGATGGTGGAGCACACATCAAAAAACTATTGGAAACTGGCGCGAAGGTAGAAGATGGAAGTGCTCATGGTTTGGAAGTCCACCGCGATGAATGAGAATCAGGCAGCCAAGACAAAGCAATTTGTGCGTTCACCTGTGTCAATGGGTGCATACATGTGTTGTGCAAGCATACCCCAGACTAAGGACCGAAAATCAGAACCTGACATGGTAGAGAATGTGACACATGCCAAAAATATTCCACAATGAGACATTCCAAAAGCTATGTGGAATCATAAACAAAGTTCACTAGGCGAAACAAACTAACGGGAAGAAATCAGTTACAGGAAGCCATTCAGCGAGGGAGCTTGAAACTTTGCGAAATCGATGAAGATTGGGCACGACTGAGGAAGAAAAGCATGACATTAGATGAAGAAATCAACAAACTGAACTCTAAAGTCATGCAAGTAGGCTGCACCGCGAAACTAAGCATTATGGGGCAAACTCTGGACAGCCCTACTACTGCATTAGAATAAGTTGCAACCCTACTACCATGGTTGCAACCACACCTTACTAAACAAGGGAGCATACCATACAAAGAAGAATGCGACACACTAACGGACGCAAGGATAGTTGAAGGGTGCTTGTGGCCTGGGCTAGCAGGAACATTGAAGCCTCGCACTGGGGATGCGACCACCTGACTATCTGTAGAAAGCACAGTCTCAACGCTCCAAGCAGTTGAAAGAGGGTGCGGGACTATAAACAAGTCTACAAGAGAGCTGCGTGGGAAGGAGGTTTTGCATAGGGCCAGTATGTCACAGGGGTCACGGTCGCACGTAAGGGGCTATGCTGCTGCGTGAGTAGGCTAGGAGGTGACCATTCATGTCACTGTTCATGACAAGAGGTCCAAATTAAGGCAGAAAATAGCAGGTGACAGGCCATTAAGACAGGAATTAAGAGCTAGATTCGGGACAATCTGCAGCCAAGAAGGTATTAATGACTCAGAAGTGGAGGGAATGGTCGAATTCAAATTCAAACATTACTATAAAATCCCTTGGGGTAGCCTCGAGGCCACACTTGGTTGTTTAAGATTTGATCCAGTACAGAGCATTGAGCACCAAGCTACCTTGCCACCCATGAGTGCGCGACCGAACGAATCCAATATAGAAACAATGATGGCTATGAGAACCAGAGTTTGATTCGTGGGAGTTACCCCTGAGCCTTGTGTGACCCAGGAGGAGCCTAGAGAGGTGGCATCTACACCAGAGGTTCCAAAGTCCCCATGCATGTCGCGACCAGAGAAAGACATGCAGACAATGGGGCCAATTCGGGTATCACCACGGAACCCAGAATTTAGTAAATTGTCAATGGCAGAGAAGGGAAAAGTTGTCACTATTGAAACAGAGGAGGAGGAAGAATATTTGTAAGCCCTGATCACCCAAATTTAAGCATAGGATGATGAGGTGGAGAATTTTTCCCAAGTACCTTCAACGATGAAGTTACCCCCCTACATCCCCCCATAGAAAGGGATAGCCAAGATACCAAAGGACTTGGAGGCCATGAAAAGTGTGCTGCACACCCCACTTCTTCCAGATGAAATAAGGTTTGAAGGTCTGCCACTGGGATGGGTATCTATATAAAATTAAAATATTGGGACCTCATGGATAGCGAGAAGTTCCCACAGCTGGCCACTGAGAAATTACTGCAGCAAAAATGGTTATGCAGTGTGGATAAGGCTAGGTTACTCCATCTGTGGTGGATACCCCACTACCACTACGTGCCCATCACAATTTTTTTCATCTGGCAGCTACTGTGTTTATTACATGATGGATATCTCTGGCTGGAGGAGTCGATTCCCATCACGGCTGATTTAATTCACCAAATTTCTCAGCTGCCCATTAAAGTAAGCATTCCCGCAGTCATAGCAGGAAAGAGCAGTGACTTAGCCCTCGCAAAAGCTATGAAGGCCAAATATAAGCTGGAGAAGAGGAAGCAAGGTATGTAATAGCGAGCATAAAGGACCAAGGGTTGCTCATAGCCACCCAGCTACTAGCTGGAAAGCTCATGACAAAAATTCCACGCAGACGAGGTGCTAGCATCTGTAATTTCATTGGAAGAGCAGTGTGCAGAGGGGGTCCAGTTCAATAGGGCGCAGTTTCTCTGCGATGAGTTTCTGACAAATTGTAGGGATCCCCAAGAGCAGGGTAAGACCTTACACTATGCGTGGTTGCTCTTATCCATCATGTTGCTTACAAGAGATCTGTCAGAGGACAACCAATTTCCCACCATTGAGAGGAACCTACCCGAAGCCGCGAGGTACACCTCACTTTGGGCAAAGAAAGACACGACGAGGGTTCGTGAGATCAAGGTGTTTTGGGTGTTCATGGAGGTGAGAATCTGAACATGAATCAGCCACATGTTACGTTTGTCCCCGAAAATATACAGGTTTCAAAGCACGACAGAATTCAAGGTGGATATGCATAATCTATATATCTAGGCATGAAAGGATCCAGCCTGAACGTGGGTGAAGCTTCCATTCATTGCAATGGATGATGCAATCTTCGATGTAATGGTGGCATGGTCTCTAGAGTGGTGCACTCTAGACTTGGCTAAACTAGAAAATATTGTAGCACAACAACGGAAGAAGGAAAGCAAGCTACGCATTGCGAAGCTGGCGAAGAGAAAGCGTCAGGAACAGGAAACGACCATGCAGCAGAAGGCAGTGAAGGCAGCAGCAACAACGCAAATGGAACAAACCACAATCGTACCCACCGAAGAGACCGAGGAAGGTGGGGAAATGTGTAGGGAATGGGACATATAGGGGAGGCTGAGACAGAGGAATGCACGAACCCTACAACAAAATCGACCCAACTCAAGAGGTTGCATGTCCAGGAGAAGCCAACCGCATGGTAAAAGACAAAGACAATGAAGACCCCTGAGGGAGCCCTTCTTGATAGTGGTGAACTAGTTAATGATGTCACTAAGGACTCTCTTGAAGAATTAGTGACAGAGTAGACAACTGTGTTGTGGGTGCTCAGAGTGCAGTTGCAGGCATTATTGGTGTGACCCCCAGGAATGATGACACCACACCTTGCGGAAGGTGCATCTGAAGCTGAGCAGATGTTGCGTTCCTGCACAATGAACACTTTGGTGTTACTAGAAGGTGCAGTCTTAGTAGGAGCCAAAGGTGACATGAGGGGCTAGGGGTTGAATTTGGTCGCCCTTCCTAAAGAAACCCTATACCAGTTGCAAGATGGGGTAACTACTAAGCTTCACGCCAGGGAGAGTTGTGCCCTCCAAGTCTTGAGAAAGCAGAAGTTAAATTTAGAACAGCTCAGCATGCAGTGGGACAACCTATTCGCACAAAACTAGGGATTAGAACAGACCATGGAGGAGGTCTGTAGCAGCATACCGTAGTTGGCTATGCCGGTGGCACTCCCCACAGCAGAAAATATTAAGAAATTAGCAGTTGGAGTCCGCAAGACCCAGGAGGAGGTCGTGAAGGTTTAGTTAGAACTTAACTTGTAGATCACAGAGTTGTGGCTAAAGGCCCAGCCCTCTACACCCCAAGAAGTCAGAGAGAAGTGCCACCGCACCATTCAATCAGGGTTGGAAGTGATAGAGCACGTTGTACAGGACTGCATGGGATTGTTGGATCAGTCCCTCTTCATGCTCACTTCACTACAGGAAGACCTGATGCTACAACAATTAGAGATAGAAGCGCGGGAGTTGTAGTAGGCCTATGACAATAACTGGGGGACTACGTAGATGGTCGCCCTTACTCAGCGACTGGCCAAAATGGGGGAAGACCAGGCTCTAAAGGAATAGGTGGATGCCACGAGACAGAAGGAAGCAGGGCTTAAAGTATGCATCCAGCCTTGGCTCGAGGAAGCATTCACGGTCACCACCATGATCAAGGGGAAGCTGGCCTAGATGCAGGATACATATGCACTAAGGAAAGAACATGCCTTTAATAATGATGCATCGGAGAGTTGCACACAACTGATACAGTGGACAGTGGAGGAATGTGTGGCAGGTGTCAGTGAAGTGCAGAATTTGTTGGATGGACTCCGAGCAAAGATCACTGCAATAGCCGAGTGACTAGGGATGAGTCACGATGATTGCCTTGGGGGCTTGTTGGATAGTGGATCCCCCCATAGTGGGTTTTTGTGGCTTAAAACCAAGTTTTGGTCAATGTAATGTAAATACCCCGCAAAATGCGGGCATGGAGCATGAGAGTCTAAGGTTTTATGCCCTAAAATATTGTAATTTAATATAGAATGTGTCGGCCTACCCATGGTCTGTGAACTGCGGACCATGGGAATGTATAAATAGAATGAGGCTCTAAGTGTAGAAATTAGTTTTTAGTCTTGATCAAAAGTGTTATGGGTCTTTGAAGGAGAAATTCACTCTAAGTCTGTAAGTTTGAGTCTTGGGGTCATAGTAGTAGGAAGAGGCTTTGCAGCTGAGTGCGCAGAGGCCTGGTAGAGTCCGCAGCTATGTGTGCGGACCCCTGCAGCTGAGTGCATAGGGTGGAGTTGGGATTGTAATGGAACAAAAGTTTAATAAAAGATAAGTTGATTCTGAAATATTGTGCATCTACTTGTAGATCTATGTGTTTACGCTTCTATTATATTCTTATGCATTTGTTTACAGTTTATGATTATGCGCACTTGTTATGAATGTTGAAGGATTGATGAGAATATTGGGCCCACAAAATTAAGTTAAGATCTATAATAATAACATAGTAAGGATAAAGGATCTAGAAAGTGCCTCTTCTCACTCTTTACAGAGCTACACGAAGGTCAGACATCTGCATGGAGTAGCACAAGCGTGTAGGATCGGTTCACGAACTTCCCAGACTTCATCAAGACATCCCTAGGGTGTGGAAACCTGGTTCCATCACCCTCCCATACTACCTTGGGTGAGACCTCAGTCCATGCACCACAGACTATTGCCAAAAGGGCCGATAGTTTCGGGATTTGTTTGGCTAAATCACTTCTGAACCTAGGTCAGGCCCTAACAAGCCAACACTTTCAAACCATTTGACAAGTGGGGCATGGATTTCATTGGGCCTATTGACCCTCCTTCCAAGAAAAAATAGTATAGCATTGTGTACACTGACTATCTGACTAAGCGGGCTGAAACCAAGGCAATCAAGGTAGAAACAGAGGAGAAGGTGGTTGAGTTCTTAAGGGAGAATGTATTCTACAAGTTTGGGTACCCTAGAGAATTGGTCACTAATCAAGGCAGCTAGTTTATCTCCAACATGATTGAAGACTTATTAAGCCAACATAAGATTAAGCATAGAACCTCCACTCCCTATCATCCATAAGATAATGGGAAAGTTGAGGTGACTAAAAGAGTGTTGGAGGGCATTCTAACCAAAGTAGTTAGCAGCAGCAAAAAAAATTGGGTAGATAGACTAGTTGAGGCCACCTAGGCCTATAATACCACTTGGAAGACCACCACTGGATTCACACCCTATGAGCTAGTCTATGGGAAGAAGGCCCTGTTCTCCATGGAATTTGAGTATATAACATTGAGTACGGTAGCCCAACTAGATCTACATCTCACCAGTGCACAAAAAGAGAGATTTCTCCAGTTGAATGGTTTAGATGAGTTCAGAATGCAAGCCCTCCTACACATAGAGGTTACTCAAATTCAGAGGAAGATCTGGCATGATAAGAACATTAGGGATAAGCAATTTCAAGAAGGTGATTAGGCCTTGTTATATTATTCCAGATATAAAGACTTTAAGGACATGTTAAGGACTAGATGGTTAGGGTCTTATGTTATAGAGAGATGTCATTATAATGGTTTAGTGCAGATCATAACCATATATCCAGAGGCCATTCCTTTACTTGTTAATGGGCACAGATTGAAATTTTACAAAAGGCCATTGTCAAAGTAAGAGTTCATATATGGTATCAACAAAAAAATGATGATGGTGGAGCAAGTCTTAGCTCCTGCCTCATCAAGTCACTAGGAAAAGAAGAAATAAAATAAGGAGACTCGGGTGAAAACCTCCAGGAGGCACCTGAGTTGCACTCTTGGGTTGAAAACCTCTTAAGGTGGCCCAATGGTGTCAAACAAAAAAAATAAAAATGAAAAGATCTCTAGGTGAAAACCTCTCTTTAGATGCCCAAGGTAAGCAGCTAGGATGAAAACCTCTTCGAGACAGACTAGTTGTTTAAAAAGAGAGAGAGAGAGAGAGAGAGAGAGAGAGAAGAAAATTATGAAAATGTTGTTTACAGGTCAGCGAGAGGACAATCAAAGAAAAAATGAAGAATCAAAAGGGATCTATTCAGCTCATATTTTTATTTCTCCATTCATTTTCCTTCACTATTCCACCATTCCTTTCATTTTTTTCACTCATTTGACTCAGTTTGCAAGGGATCTATGTTTTCTATAGGATTCCCTGTAAACCTATAGGATCCCTGCAAAACCTACAGGATGATCTTGTATGAATTACAGTGGCTTGGGAATCCTAGAGGAAGTAACCCTAGGGAAATGAAATGAGTTGGCCATGTCAAAAAATAAATTCCTATATCACCATCTCATCACCATACCACTCTCCACCTTGACCACCCCTGCATTCATCATTAAAAAAATCAATTTTCAAATTTTTTTACAGTTTTCAAGAAAAAAACATAGAGAAGAAAATATGAAAAAGAGCAAGGGGAACAACACCTGAAGTTTATTTTTCATTATTCACACATCCCTATACTTCCTCTCTATCCATGTTCATCATCCTTAGGTCCCAGCAGTTGAATATGAATAAAAATTTGGAGGGAGAAGTAGCTACAGGACATCCTGTAGGAAATCCTATAGCATCCTATCCCACCAAACAGAAATCATAGGTTTCAGTAAGTTTCAAGCATGGAGATCGAAGGGAAAAATAAGCTCCTCCAAAGCAGCAGCAGCATCATCATCCTCAACATTAGGTACCTGCACATCAAGAAAATCATCAAAGGAAAATATATAAAAAAGGGAGAAATCACATGCAACCAACATACAACATGTTAGGTTCCTATACCAATAGGAGTCATAATTTTTAATGAATAAAGTTAAGATTTGTAATATTGTACATAGCTTTGCTTTCTGCAAATGTTTTCCATATTAAAAAAATTAAAAAATGTAAAGAGGGTATGTCCTAAAAGAATAATAAAAGGACAAAAAAGAATGAGAAAAGGTCAAAAAATTGAAAATATATGAACCCCAAAAAACAAAAAGAGACCATGAAAGTGAGAAAGTCTAAATTCCACTACTATTTACTTTTATGCATAATAATGATTGTGTGCAACTTGTTATTTATGCCACAATCCATGGTAATCAAACTATTTAATCTTGATTATATCATGCTTTGAATTTTATGTTTATAGTTAGAAAATAAAATCTGACCAAACAGTTTAATCTTGGCAGATCATTAGATAGGTAGAGAAAATAAAAGGAGCTCATGACTTTAATATGAATCCTTGGATGATATAAGTTTATAAATAGATAGTTTGTTTTATTAAAGAAAATATAGAATAAGGGTTTGCTAGCCTAAATGCACCTAAATAAATGAAGAAAAAACTGTTAGGGTAGGAAATGGGTATGTAGAAGAAAGGTTGATGAAGTATAAAGTTGATTGGATCAAAATACATGCATCATGCTTACACTCATATTTCAAATATGTATGATAAATTGTGAAAGCAAAACAAAGGTTTTCAAATTAATGTGATTAACTCCACTCATTCATTTTTCCTCTTTACTTACTAATTTCCTATCCACGAGTATGTTCTAAAACTTTAAATCCTACAAGTCAAAGAGGCTCAGAGCATTTCTCTGACTTTTGGTGGGACAAGACCCTAGGATTAATGCTTATGGACACAAGTGCTAGAATCCCCTTCATAAAATCCATTCCCCCTTTATTTCCATAATAAAACCCCCTTTTTCCTATGGTTAAACTCTTTTTCCTAGGAAAACTAAAAACAACTACATGTAAATCCCTTTTCACCCAAAAACCCACAAAAACCTTTTATCCTAAGTATTGAGTGTATGTGTGCTAAAAATTACATTTTACTTTTTTACTTATGGAAAAACCCACTCCACCACATTTCATATTAATTATTAAGTTTATTATATAACTCCCCTATGAAAGCCTTTTCTCGTATATTAACTAAATCCCTATGTAAATACCCCCAACCCTTAGTTTTAATAAAAACTAATGCATTTACCCCATATCCCGAAAAAACCCACTTAATTTACAAAATCTCAGTAAACCTAAGTTAAACCCCATCATTTAATTCCACCCGATCCCCTAACCTCTTGATTAACCCCACGCTAATCACAAACCGCCATGATTAAGGCCCTTGGCCCCCCCCCAAACTCCCATTCATTTCCTCCATGCAAGTTTGCCACCTGACTACCGGTAGATCAACTTCCCACTCATCCAATGGTCCATAGCCATATCGGCCGCAACCAATGGCCAACCGTTACTCGCCCGATAAAGCGGTTTTTCCCGACCCCCCGAAGGCTACATGTCAAGCTCTAGACTAGATCGGGTGACCCCTCCCGAAAACCGCCTTTGCCTCATAAGTGGTGCGATGGCCTGGGAAACCACCTCCCTGCTCAACCCCCCAAACCACCTACTATTCATTCAAAATCACCCCCCAAAAAATAATTGTTGCTCCATAAAAATTCTGAGAAGCCCTTTTCTACCCTTTTTCACTCATTTTCCCTACAAACCAATGTGATTCCTGACAATGCTGAATTCACCATTTAAACTCTGAATTCACTCTTGAAGAAAGTTGCAAATACCCTAGTCGACCTCTCAGTCCATACCAAAACCATTCGAACCTCTGCAGCTGCCTCCAAATTTGCAGATTATTCTCCCAATTCCAGGCATTTTACCACAAATTATCACTCGCCCTTTCAAATTCAGAAATGCTCAGCCTTGTTCAGTGTTTCAATTAAGTAAAATTAAATAAATAAATACTTTAAATTTTGAAACCCATGGCCAAACCCCCCGAAAATTCCTAGTTGTCATGAAAAACTTCTTAATAAACCTATAAAGCTTAATTTAAATCCACAAGAACTAAATTATGGATGTCCCTGTTTCCCTGGACATTAGACCTATCACAACTCCCCATTTGGACCTCAACCACCTTCCCTTGGTTGACAAGGATTTCCAAATTAAGGATACATCTACCCAAAACCTCCTGCTTAAAATCCAATGTTTAATTAGGGACAGAGACCTCAACCATGCTACCTTTGGGAGTCAAATTTGCCCAAATAACAGTTCCCAGAGGTACATGGTTTCCCTGAAATTTTCGACTAGTGCCATGCTTGTTACATTCCCAGCCTGAGAGCTATTATGTCCCCTAACCAAAATATTCTATTCACCATTACAGCTGATTCCATAAATGAAACGCTGCAACTCCAACCAGGACCAAACCTGACCCCACTCTCAATTGGAGATTTGTTATACCAATATTCCAAGTTAAGTCCCTCTAGGATGGCCCAATTTTCCAAGATTTCATTGCTGAAGAGCAACACATTCCTAAAATCCCCCCCCCCCATATGTTTTTGCCATTTTCTCTGAAAGGGGAAAACAAATCATCACCATGATATCACGTGTCCTAGGCTGTGCCTCTGATGAATTTGTTGATGAACTTGTCCTGGCCTTCATGTCAATCTATACCCCAGGACGACCTCCTACTGTTTTCTACAATTATGCTGAGTTCATGGCTGAGAGAATGCATGAACAGTTAACAAGGATGCACAATAAAGGAGTGTTCAAATACTCATCTATCCTCTACCATATGTTCCTATATTATCAGCCAGATAAATTTCCTTTTCCCCTCCATAAGTTGGATACCAAAGGCCAGCCTAGGTCTATCATTTTTTGGACCCCACTATTCCATTAGTTTAAGTCACCATATACCTATTCAGATTTCATAGATTCTTTTGTTCATCTAGTCATGACTATGCTGAAAGGAATCCATCCACCCAGGATAAGTCTAGAGATCAAAAGGGTCCTTTAGTTGTCTAAACAAAGCAAAGTAGGAGATTGGTACCTTTACCAAAACCACACAAAGATAAGGATATATGGTTGCTAACTTGCACCATATAAACTATCCAAATACCTCCCCATGAGGTTATTTCCTCTAGAGTACTATAGACAAATAATGAACTCTGATAAGATAAATTTTGTCTCGACCAAGAAAAGATCACAATTCAAAGTAAAAATTAGTTAGGCCCCTTCATCTACAATTCTAGAGAGGCAGGGAAGGAGGCAGACCAAATTTTGCAGCAAATGAAGTTCCGAAAGAGTTTCATGTGGAGGTATGACCCTCAAGAATTTATGACCAGATTGAGAAAGAAGGCCAAGTTGGGACCTTATATTCACCACCCCATACCAGAGATAGAAAGATATGCAAATTAATCTAAGTGGGTGGAAAACACTCTTGTAGATAGAGATAATACAAAGGTAGATGTATAGAATGCCTTATGTGACTTAGAAAGACAATTTTATGAGAGCTCATTTCTACAAGTACTTGAACAGCAAGAGCCAGCCATGAGCACCCTTCATATCATGCAGACTCCTCAAAATGAGGAAAAGAACCCTAAAAGGACCAGGAAGGAACCCTCAAGTTCAGGAATGGGCACATCAAATGTACAATATGAGACCATTAAGAGAAAAAGGTCTAGGCTAAACCTTGTTTTAGAGCAAGAAGACAGATAAGGCTCAGTAGAAATAACTGACACTGAGCTGGACAGAAGTAAATGCCCAGCTCTATCTGAGGAAACATAGGGACCATCCACATCACAGACCCAGATTTTTGAAAGATAGATAAGTGTAGAATTATCCTCATTCAGTAGGCCTGCTGATAAGGGTAAGGATATAAAAGATAGATATAAAGAGATCAAGATGAGAAAATTATAGATAAGTGTAGAATTATCCTCATTCAACTTATGCTTAGTATCTCAAACTCACACCTACCAATCAAACAAGGTTGATGTAAGATTTTGACATCAAGGAGGGAAAATTATTTTGAGAGAGTAAGGGTTACCCAGTCCCTTGGTCATAAATGATAAGCTCATGACACAACAGGATTATAACAACAAAATCAGGGAGCTTGTTACATAGCAATTTGTCACCGTCCATTTTACCCCTTCTCCCGCACCTTGGAGGACTTATTCCAGGACCTATGAGAAGTGACATGACCTGCAAACACTTGCATTACATTCCCCTGAGCATGAAATTCATTTGCCCTGAAGACATATCCTGCAAAAAACCCATAAAAACAACCCTTTTTCCATTGGCGCAGTTTCACTGTGTATCACTCGTGCCAATAGGGGAAATCCTCCAAAGAGGGTGTGCCAGCTCACGCTCTATATCAGAGTCGCACTCGTGCCAACCAAGTTGGGTAATGTTTTTAACAAACAAACATCCGAAGGTTCTTCCTAACCCACTCGTAAACTGAATCCATCTTGAGTTGGTTTAGTTTGGCTTCGAATCTCCATAGAAGGGAAGTTGTTTGCCACCTTCTCATGGAAGCTTCTTAGTGATAAAGCCAATCCCATGAATATTGTGGATGATCCTAACTCCTTCCCCTCTATCTATAAAAGCTTGTCCTTTTTCCTTTGACAGTGCTAGTTCTAGTTCTAGTTCCAGAGTTCCAGAGATTGAGAATTGTCAAGTTACCAAGTGCTTCATGCTACAAGAAGCCTTCTTCATTCCCAAGCTAAATCTAAAGTGAGGAGATTCTTGTCCAAGTATCCAAGGAGAGAGAGGCTTGTTCCCCATTCCCAACAAGCTTTGCAAGGCATGTGTTGTTGATCACCCAGCCAAAGGAGAATTTGACGTCAGAACTATGGTTGTATTCTTCTTTGTTTATCAATAATAGACAACTATCATTATGGTTCCACTCTTATTGTCTTTTGTAATGATGATTGAGTTATATCCTTTCTGACTGATATATAGTTGCATCTATTGGATTTTACGCTTGCGTTTGTGTCGTTCCTTGCATGTGCATGTGTCCATTCACGAGGATCGTGGGGATCGTGACCAGCTGGAGCAAAGGAATGGGAGCGTCGACTCTTCTACAAGTACTAGCGTTGGAATCCTGGTAGGCCCTCATCATTGGTCTTTAATTTGCAAGTAGGAACCTACGTGTTAGCATTGTTTGATTGTTGCTTGACCCCATTTGGGATAGTAGGGATCGCCTTTGTATGCAGAGGGGATTTACCTCCACAACAATTTGACGACTCCGCTAGGGAGTTGGCTTTTTGTCTTGTTGTTTGATTTGTAAACTTTAGAGGGAGCCTGAAGTATGGCCAGAAAGCCTTCGAAATGCTATTGCTCTGCATTAGAAAAGTAGATCAACGCCACTTCAGTCCATCTCCGGTTTGGTTCACGAACTGAACGGCTTGGAACTTGCCTTGTTTCTTGGTTATTTCTTGGTTTCTCCTGCTTGGTTAGCCTTCTGGGTTGAATCCTTGTGTTCCTTCTTTCCCCTTGGTGTACCTGGATACTGTTGGCCTAGCTTTGGCTTGTTTGTTTTTTATTTTTCCATAGAAAACTCATCTGGCGCTCTTCTATAGCGTTACAGTCGTGCCAGTTGACGCTAGTTGCTTATTGACAACCCGTGTCAATCCCTGAAAGGCGCTAGTTGCAGCCTGACAGTCGCGCCAGGCCTGGGAACTTTTGAAGTTTTCTTGGCTGTGAGCCCCCTGAGCTTGGTTTTTGTTCTGGGTACCTTTTTTAGACTACTTGAGTGTGTTGGAGTGTGATTTGATTGGCTTTGATTGTTACCCTTTGGGTGTTTGCTTTTTTCCATCGATTTAACATTTCTAGCCCTAGGGCATCTAGTGGCTTTGTGTGTCGAGCCTTCCTCAGGTGTTTTTGATCTTCTAGTGGTCCAGTCAACTCTTTGATTACTCCCTTGCACTTGTTTGGTGGTTGTAAATCATTTTATTGCGTTATTTGGTTGACTTGCTTCGTTTTCACTTGAATTCTACTTTGTCTCGCTTTGAGCCTAGATTACACGGCTCATTGGTGTCTTTGGGACTTTTCTCGTTCTTTGGAGGTTTGCTTTGTGATTTAGGGAACTGAATGTGCTTGTATTGAATAGAATTTGTTTGTTATCATTTCTCAAAGTTTGTTTAGTGAATTTTTCCATCAACATAAAGAAAAAATCTATTTTGCTTCGTATTAGTTAATGAGAATTAGATATTTTCATTTAGATTAGTGATTAGTGATCTTGAAGAAAAGTTTGTTAATTTCCATTAGCTACATTAGAGAAGTTCTTTGTTGTTTTGTGATCATTTCGTTTGCGTGAAAGCTCTCAAACTCTCTCCTTACTTTCGTTAGCATTCATCAAATGGAATGATATATTGTGGCATATGGCTTGCACTTAGGAAATTTTGAGGCATTACATACGGTAAGGCCTGAAAACTGAAAATAATACAAGATCAACTTTAAAATGAACTGAATAAATCTAGCACCGCATTGGAACATAACGCACATTGTTTAGAGGTCTAGGCTAGAGACGTGCTCCGACGTCGTTAAACCTAGTCACTTTTGTTTCCACTCAAGGTTGGGTGATTCCTCCTTCTCTGACTCAATAGTGGTCTAGTACGGATTTTTGCTCCCACATACCATCGAGTATATGGGGAGACCCCACTAGGTTATCATCCTTTATCCATAGGAAGCCATGTCTGCCGCCTTACAACCCGTAACGCACCGAACACAGCATTCGGGAAGATTGACTACCGTATGGAAAGTCCTTGGTTTTCATACGATTGCCAAGGTGTATATGCAGTTTTACGGATTGTCTAGTAAACCTTTTGCCTAGTTCTCTAGAGTAGTCACTTTTGATCCTTTTCGGACTCCCTAAAATAAAAGGCTCATTTGAGCATTTGTCACTTCGGGCTCATTAAACATTCGAAGGCGACTAGAGTCATCTTTTTGTCCTTTTCTCGACTCTTTAAAGATGAAAAGGTCAAGTTATGTCCTTGTGTCTTTTATTTTATTCGCTCGCGATCACACGCCCTGTTATATTTTGTTTGTTGACCGTTTGATTGTGTGTCGTGACTTTTTTTCAGCCCCGTGTGTGATTTTCCATTTTTTATGGCAACTTTTCAAGAGTTCACCAACCCAGGAATCCCCTCTAATGGGAATCCTGGTCATTTTCCTCCTTTTGGGAATGTTGGTGCTCCTTACATGGCAACGTTGTCCCTTCCTGGATTAACTGTTGGGTTGCCTGTTTGGTTGTTCTCAACCTCTGTGACCCCTAATGTCTCAACTACTGGTCAATCAGTTCCTCCACCCGAACAACATCATGTTGATTCCAAGGTGGACCTCTCCCCTTCTTCGCATGTTTCTACGTCTTCATCTTCTACTTTGCCTGGTGAAAGTCTGGATTCAAGTAACCAGGTGGCTAAGAAGAAGAAGAAGAAGATGAAGAAGAAGACGACGAAGAAGAAGCAGCCTAAGCGAGAGGCTAAAAGTGCAGCTACTGCCCTGAGTACATCCCAGGTCGGAACTCCTTCTGCTCCTCTGCGGAAGGTCGAGTTTCCTTGTAAATCATGCAAGGATGACCATCTTCTTCGTGATTGTCCTGGCCTTCCGAGGATCTTAGAAGTATGGTATCACGATCGGGCCTGCCCCTCATCGTCCTCTGAAGCTCATGGCGATGCCACCCTATCAAATGGCTATGGTAAGAAGAACGAGAAGATTCGATTCCCCTGTAGGCTACGTGAAGGCAACCATCTCCTTCACCTTTGTCCGCTCATGGATAAAGCTTCCACTGTTTTGGAAAGTCTTACAGCTTCCTCACCCCAACTTCCCATTGGTTATCAGAGGCTCTCTTTAGACCCTCTCTCTGTCGACAAAGAGATTGACTTAAATTATTCTCTTTTCCATCCTCCTCTTTCTGAACCTGGCTGTGCTAAGCCTATTCGCGACCAACCATTGGTCAGAGAGAGTGTCAACTTGGGTTCACCACCTGTTTCGGCAGAGCATCATGCTCATGTTTCGGCAGAGCATCATGCTCATGTTCTTCTTCGGAGTAGGGGGGCAATCATTCGATTCCCCCACCAAGTAGTTCGGTCATTTCCTTTGACTGGAGTCACCTGACTGCTTTCCGCCTTCCATCCCATGTGCCTTTCCAGATTACAGTACATGCCTATGATAAGGCGGTACCTGGCACTGCCTTAGATGAGGGTGCATCTGTCAGTCTTATGCCTTCCACTACTTGGCAAGCTTTGGGCTCCCCACAGCTTGTGTCGGTCACACAAAATCTGATGGTGTTTGACGGAGGAACCAGTCAATCATTGGGGATCCTTCCAAAGTTCCCTATTACTTTGGGAGGAAAAACCGTCTGTATCGACGTCCTATTTACCCAAGGTGCTTTAGATTTCAGTCTTCTCCTTGGTTGTGACTATGTTTATGCCATGGGGGCCATCGTCTCTTCACTTTTCCGTGTGATTTGCTTTCCACACTATGGAAGGATCGTGAC
>APFE031234427.1:132016-145500 GCA_000404065.3 Pinus taeda
TTTCGATCACTTTTTTACTTTTTCAGGTCGAAATCACTACTCATGAAAAGTACTCCTCGATCGTAATGATCGGGCGGTTCTTTCGAGCATTGTTTTATACTTTTTCGGGCTCGAGAGACACAACTTCACGAAAAAGGACACCCCTGGAGTTTCCTTTTCCGCTGTATTTTCAAACTCTCTAAACATGAAAAGATGTCAAGTTCTTCCTTTGTCGGACTCATTAAAACTTAATTACATCAGATTCCATCAGAATGAAGCCTTACAAGCATATGCTATCCTCGTCACGCTTGTCATAAAAAATAATCAGGGTACTCGCCAGCAATGGTGGGGAAAATGGAACCAGAATCATTGTCGTGTCGGCAGTATGACGCTCTTGAACATGGAACTTGTCTGCATTCGTGTCTAGGTGGGGACATCTCATCTCATTGTCCAATTGCCTTTGTGGGTTTGGTTGATCATGTTTGACCTCTCATCTGCTCATTGCCTCGTCACCATGACCCGTGATCATTTGATGTCAAATACTGCCAAGTCCACTGTCGTGCCACTGATATGTTCAAGAGAAGTTGACCTCTGCAAAATAATCAACCTCCCTCTGATAACTCACATGATCCTGATTCACAGAACATATTATCCTCCTCTGTCTCATGTCAATGATGTGGGAAACACTATGGCCCACCTTCGATCAAGGTTGCTTCCTATCGACTTCAGCTCATTATCCAGGAAGTTGACCTAGAGACTCCCTTCAGGTGCATTAGAGCCTGCATGCCTCAATGGCAGGTTCTTCATGTTCTACGCGAGGTTTTCATCATTGGGCTCCGATCGAATGATTCTACGGGTGTTCGACGACGGCTCATTGATTTGCACGTCGTAGATTGTACCTATAGTACCTTGAGGACCATTGTCATTATTGATGGTACCTCTCGCGTCTGTTAATAGTTTTCATCATTGACTGGTAATCAAACGATGTTCCTGCATGTTCGACTTCGACTCCCATATTTGCATGCTTGAGCTTGTACTTTTTTCAGGTCGAGATGGAGCGCAAGACCCTGGATTTTGTCTGTTGAGATCCAGGTTGTGATTTTATGGATTATTATGATCATTACATGACTCATTCACTGGATGGCTATGGCCATGCCTGAGTCTATTTATCGATCCTTACTGGATGGCTGCACCCATACCTTGGATCTAGTTTTTGTACTCTGCTATGGATGGATGCGCCCATACCACATACTTCATGTACTTGAGATATCATTTGTACTTCTCCACGCAGGTTCTCCGAAGATAGTGTTTTCGATTGGCCATGTTCTTGTAAAGCATTTCACCCCTCTCTCTCTCAGGCCTCATGCTTTAGAGGGCATCTGTTACACAGCAATTTGTCACCGTCCTGTTACCCCTTCTCCCGCACCTTGGAGGACTTATTCTGGGACCTGTGAGAAGTGACATGACCTGAAAACACTTGCATTACATTCCCCTAAGCATGAACTTCATTTGCCCTGAAGACATCTCCTGCAAAAAACCCATAAAAACAACCCTTTTTCCATTGACGCGGTTTCACTTTGTATCACTCGCGCCAATAGGGGAAATCCTCCAAAGAGGGCACACTAGCTGGCGCTTTGTCTCAGAGATGCACTCGTGCCAGCCAAGTTGGGTAATGTTTTTAATAAACAAGCATCCGAAGGTTCTTCCTAACCCACTCATAAACTGAATCCATCTTGAGTTGGTTTAGTTTGGATTTGAATCTCCATAGAAGGGAAGTTGTTTGCCACCTTCTCATGGAAGCTTCTTAGTGATAAAGCCAATCCCATGAATATTGTGGATGATCCTAACTCCTTCCCCTCTATCTATAAAAGCTTATCCTTTTTCCTTTGACAGTGCTAGTTCTAGTTCTAGTTCCATAGTTCCAGAGATTGTGAATTGTCAAGTTATCAAGTGCTTCACGCTACAAGAAGCCTTCTTCATTCCCATAAGGCTAAATCTAAAGTGAGGAGATTCTTGTCCAAGTAACCAAGGAGAGAGAGGCTTTTTCCCCATTCCCAACAAGCTTTGTAAGGCATGTGCTGCTGATCACCCAGCCAAAGGAGGATTTGATGTCAGAACTATGGTTGTATTCTTCTTTCTTTATCAATAATAGACGACTATCATTATGGTTCCACTCTTATTGTCTTTTGTAATGATGATTGAGTTATATCCTTTCTGACTGATATATAGTTGCATCTATTGGATTTTACACTTGTGTTTGTGTCGTTCTTTGCATGTGCAGGTGTCCATTCACGAGGATCGTGGGGATCGTGACGGGATGGAGCAAAGGAACGGGAGCGTCGACTCTTCTACAAGTATTAGCATTGGAATCCAGGTAGGCCCTCATCATTGGTCTTTAATTTGCAATTAGGAACTTGTGTGTTAGCGTTGTTTGATTGTTGGTAGACCCCATTTGGGCTAGTAGGGATCGCCTCTGTCCGCAGAGGGGATTTACCTCCACAACAGAGCTAGCTAAAGAACAGGCTAGTACATCATCAATAAAGGCATTGCCAATAGGCAAATTTCTTTACCAGACATTTGAAAACCTATTTTTCCTCCAGCATGAGGTGAAACACCTATTCATCACTAGGCCTAATTTTGCCAAGTACACCGAGGCAGATGAGATATATAGAAGGATGTTAAAAATCAAGTTACCTGATGCAGAATTATGGGAAAAAATGTGTGATTTACTATAGTAAAATGTAATAAAAAGGTTAATGTATAGTCAGTGGAGTAAAAGGTAAAGGCAGGTCAGCATGGTTAAAGAGTATCAATGCCAAAGAGTATCAAATGAAAGCCCAAAAGTAACTAAAGCCTCTAGCGTGAAAGTTCAAACAACAAAGAGTATAAAGGGCTACAAACCAAACCATAAAGGCCAGCAGCACCAAAATAAATGGGACAACATGAAATCAATTCAATAGTTGTCTCTATCTTGTTGCAGGAAGATATTTGTATTTCCTAGATTAAATCTCAAGTTAGTTTGAGATATTTTGTGATAAAATTTTGTATAAATACTTCACAATTCGAAGTAGGTAGGGTGGATTCGTAGACATTTCTATAGACTTCTTGATCAAAAGACTGTAAAGCTATTGTATCACTGACTAGACCAGCAAGCTGGATTGATGAATAAAGACAAGATATTTCATAGGATTCATGTGTAGAGCGAAGTGTAGACAAGTATTTTCTCATATTGTTGTTATCTTTCTTAAAGTTTTTCCACATTCTTTAATGTATATCTGAATTTGAATGCTAAAATATGGAATGATATCTCAAAATTTACTTTATTGCACTCCATTTTAACTGTTATGCATTTGAATTTTTTCTACTGATATCTAAGTTAAGGAATTCTTAATTTCTCCTTAGTTTAGGTTGCCTCTTTATAATCTATAACAAAGGATTCTTAATTTCCCTTTGTTTCTGATTACCCTCTATTCCTTGTTTAAGTCCCGGTTTGAGAATTCTTGATTGCTCTCTCACCCTAATTTGAACCATTTCACCCTTATGGCCCAAAGACCTGCACTCTAGTCTACAATCTTGCCCTTTGAACATTCCCTTTAGTGAGTTAATTGTTGAAAATAGCAACAAGAAATGCTAAATATAGAAGTGCTAAATTTAGTACTGCTATAAATAGCATTTTGGGATACCTTCCTATTTTAGTTAGTCCCTGAACTAAAATAGAGAAGTAAAAATTTGAATTTGATCTTAGCAGCTGTTTGTAAAATAATTAATTAATTCACCATGAGTTAAGTAGTTGTAGAAAGAAGTCTATGTGGAGATGCAACAGTTTCTCCATTAATTGAGGAATTTATCCTTCAGTTAAAGATATAAGGATGAGTTGTAATATTAAGTTGTAATTAGTTGACTTAGTTAACTGAGTCAAGTCTAGTTATATTAATTCAAATAGTTTATTGAATTAATTGTGAGTTCAGTTAGTTAATGCATGCATGCATGTAACTACTGCACTTCAGATAACTGAATATTCTCTCATAAATAACTCATGCATGTCAGTTCAGACAGAGACCCAGTGGAGATCAGATGGAGGGGTAGTGTACTATCAGTTGCTAGAATATTTCATTGTGAATATCCCTTGCATGAAAAAGGAATTCTTTCCTTGAGGATTGCGCAGTTACTTCTTCATGTTTTATAAGTGTCATGAGGCCAATTCACACATGTGGCATCACTGGACCCCAAGAAAACTTGGGCAAGGAAATAGGAGGCTTGGAGGGCTTGAGGAGGACATATACATTATCTATTTAGTGTGTAAGCTATATTGTTTTATTGCAGAGAGAGAAGGATAGCTTGAGAGTTGATTATTTTTGTAACTTGAACAAGATTTCCACTTGTATGATAATACAAAGATTGAGGTTTTAGGTTGAGGCTTTCCCCGGGTTATTTCTTCTGTGTTGTGTGCGATTCATTTCTCATTCTTAGTTATATGTGTTCTCATTGATCATGATCAAATTGATTAAGCTTCCGCAAAGTTTTTGTAGAAGTAGATCTTGTATTTTTCTTTATTCTATTGCATAATCTGTTGATCTACAGTGGGAATTTCTACATGGTATCAAAGAAAAGGTGATCAAAGGAGAAGAATAGTATACAATAAGGGAGAAGTTCATAGTTTGTGGTTCCTACATATAGAAATTAAGTTCTTATCACATCTCAATATCACCAATGGAATTCAGCAGTTTAAGACTTGAGTATGCCCTTGATGGCAGCTCAAATTATATAGCCTGAAAGTATCGCATGGAAGCAATATTAGAGGATAACGATCTAAAGGACTTCATTGTTCAAGAAGTCCCCAAGCCGACTGATGCTACTCAATTGGTGGAATGGGAGAAATGTGTGGCTAGACCAAGGAGAATCCTTCTAGAGCGAGTTCGAGACCACATAGTCTCAAGTCTCCATGGGAAGGAGACAACATTTTCGATGTGGAAAACATTGAAAGATCTATATTAGAATAGCAACGATCAAAGGAAGCTAGCACGAAAAGACAAGCTTCGAAAGATAAAGTGTGAAAAGGGCGAGACGATCTCTACATACATGAACAAGCTCACCACCTGCAAGGATGAGCTTGGAAGTGTAGGGATCACGACCACTGATGATGACATGGAGAGTCTTGCACTCCTTAGTCTTCCTAAGAGCTGGCATAGCTACCAAGACTCAGTTAATGGAATAGAAAAACTGCCAAATTAGGAACGACTTTGGTTGGATCTGATGGAGGAGGAAATAAGAAGAAACATCAGAGATGGATCCTCATCGATGCAAGATGATGAGGAAAATCTAGCCTTAGTGAGTAAGGCGAGGAAAGGGAAAGGGAAGGCATCCCATCCCAAATCTGGTTCTTCTCATGGTGGGAAGAAGATTGACAAATCGAAAGCACGATGCTTTCATTGTCATGAAGTGGGCCATTATGCTACGAATTGTCCATAGAAGAAATCCAAGAAGGGTTCCTCGAAGGGATCTGACGGTGAGGCACTGGCCTCACAATTTGAGATGGATTTCTCACTTATCACATGTATGGTTTCATCCATGGTGGGATGTGTGTGGTACCTAGACAGTGGAGCTCCATTCCACATGTCAAGTGATAAGAATCTTTTCAGTACCTTGGAGGAGAAGGATCTTCAGATGTGGATCGAGATGGGCGATGATGGAAACTATCGTATTTTAGGTGAAGGTATGGTTGTGTTTCAAAGGGACCATGGAGCTCCCCTCACCCTGACTGATGTAAATTATGTACCAGGTCTGAAGAAGAATCTTGTGTATGTCGTTATGCTAGAAGATAAAGACTATGATGTAGTCTTTAGTAAAGGAAAGGTATTCCTGAGGCATATCGGTACTACACAGACAAAGTGAATTAGGATTCGAGTAAAGAATCTCTTCAAGCTTGAGGTAGATGAATGTGCTGCATTGAGTTCTAAAGCTGGGATGGTGCAGAGCCAAGATGTTGGCAAGCTATGGCATAAAAGATAGGGCCACTTGCACCATGGAGCCCTAAAGATCATGCAACAGATTTCTACCAGATTACCCAAGGGAAAACTTGAGCAGAAAAATACATGCAAAGGTTGTACCTTGGGTAAGTATGTGAAATCTTCCTTTTAGGATCGAGATAATAGAGCTAGAGTAATCTTGAAGTGAGTTCACTCAGATGTTTGTGGACCTTTCTCTACAACCTCCACCGCTAAACAAAGATACTATGTTATTTTTATTGATGATTTTTCTCATAGATGTTGGATCTACTTTAAGAAAAAGAAGGATCAGACCTTCTTGAGGTTTTGTGAGTTTAAAGCTTTGGCAGAGAAAGAATCTGGAAAGAAAATAAAATCCTTGCATAGCGACAATGGTGGAGAGTATGTCTCCCAATAGTTTAAAGACTTCTCCGCTGTAGAAGGAATTAAACGGGAATTGACGACACCCCATAACCCACAAAAGAATGGGGTGGCCGAAAGGAAGAACAAATTGATTGTGGGAGCAGCTCGAGCGATGTTGGATGACCAAAGTCTACCATTGCATTTGTGGGTTGAGGCATGCAATATAGTAGTATACTTGCAAAACAGAAGCCCGCATTGTATACTGGGAATGAAGACACATATGGAGGCCTTTTCCGGGAAGTGACCTGATGTGAGTCACTTCTGAATCTTTGGATCATCAATTTACTATCATGTGAACAAATATGCCAAGAAGAAGCTAGACCCAATAGTTGAGTTGAGAATACTTGTGGGGTACATGGATACACCCCACAACTATCGGGTGTACCTACCTACCACTCAGAGGATAGTGGTATGCAGGGATCTGAAGTTCGATGAGAAGAAAGCCATATGCTTATCACTTGAGAGGGAGCTCAAGTTGCATGTAGAGGAGGAACTTTCAGTTCCTAAGGAGAAGGAGCCTCATATTGACGCGGTCCAGCCACATGCAAAGGATCCAGGAGTGGAGACATCCACTCATGCTAAGACTTCGAGAGATGGGTAGAAATGCTCAAGGGAAGTTAACAGGCTGTTGCTAGATGTGTGGGAGAATGTGGGACAACCATATTCTCAGTGCAGACAGAGGAGGTTGCCCGAGAGGTACACTAGATACATGGCCCTGGTTGGGGAGTGTGTAGATACCGAACCTTCTTCATTCAAGGAGGAAGTGCAGCAACCAGTCTAGGTTGATGCAATGGTAGAGGAGTACGACTCTATCATTTGGAACAGTGTGTTGGATGTTGTCCCAAGACCTTAGGGTAAGTCAGTGGTGAGTTCCAAATGGATTTACAACGTAAAGCAGGTATTTGATGGTAGTGTTGAGAAACATAAGGCAAGCATTGTTGCCTAGGGTTTCTCACAAGTCGAGGGGATTGACTATGATGAGACTTTTTATCCCGTAGCAAGGTACTCATCAATTAGATCGATGTCTGCACTATCAGCTCAGATGGGGTGGAAGATCCACTAGATGGACGTGAAGACAACATTCCTCAATGGGAAGATTGAGGAGGAGGTGTACATTGAACAGCCAGAGGGTTTCGAGACCTTCAATCGAGAGTCGCATGTGTGCCAATTCAAGAGGGCTTTGTATGGGCTGAAGCAAGCACCCCGTGCTTGGTACACCAGGATCAACACTATTTCACCCAGTTGGGCTTCACCAAGAGTGAAGCAGATGCGAAACTTTACCACATCAAGGTAAAATGTAAACCATTGATCATTATTCTTTATGTCGATGATCTGATTTTGATAGGTGATGATCAGCTAATATAGTCTTACAAGGAGGATCTTTTAAGAGAGTTCAAAATGAAAGACATGGGTATTATGCACTACTTTCTAGGCATGGAGATGTGGTAGAAAGATGGTGAAGTATTTGTGTCTCAAGGCAAGTATGCCAATGAGATACTCAGGCACTTTCAAATGGAGAAGTGCAAGCCCATGCAGACTCCTCTAGTTGGGAACTGGAGGAAGGAGGATGCTACTTCAAGTGAGGTAGTAGCTGCTACTATTTATCAATAGCTAGTGGGTTCACTTATGTATCTGGTGAACACACGACCCAACTTATGCTTTGTGGTGAACTAGCTGAGTCAAGCTATGGTTCAGCCTACCAAGCTATTTTGGAAGGTAGTGAAACATGTGTTGAGATACCTCAGAGGCAAATCTCCATTCGAATTGTGGTATAGACAGACAAAGAGAGTGAAGCTTTAGGGCTTCATAGATGCGGACTAGGTAGGGAGTCCATCAAACTGGAAGAGCACTTCTAGAGGAATCTTGAACCTTGGTTTAGCTGTAGTTTCCTGGTACAGTAGGAAACAGAATCAGTTGCACTTAGCTCAGTAGAGGCTGAATACATGGCTACTAGTCAAGCTGCATGTGAGGCCAATTGGATGCGGAAGATTCTAGTGGGATTGTTTGGTCAGAGGATGAATCCTACAATGATCTACTACAATAACAAGAGCTATATCAAAATCTCTGAGAATACAGTTTTCCATGATAGGTCCAAGCACATTGATATCTGGTATCGCCATCTTCGATACTGTGTGGTCAAGAGGATCATGTTGTTGCTATATGTTTTGATCAAGGAATAGGATGCAAATATTTTGATTAAGGCATTGTCAAAATGCAAGTTTGAGTTCCACGGAGACAGGATTGGGGTTACTGATAATCCCTTTCTTGTTGACAGGGAGTATTAAAAATAGCAATAAGAAATGTTAAATATAGAAGTGTTAAAATTAGTATTGCTATAAATAGCATTTCAGGATACCTTCCTATTTTAGTTAATCCTTGAACTAAAATAGAGAAGTAAAAATTCAAATTTGATCTTAGAAACTGTTTGTAAAATAATTAATTAATTCACCATGAGTTAATTAGTTGTAGAAAATCAAACATGAACTCTATGTGGGGACATGCAACAATTTCTCCATTAATTGAGGAATTTATCCATCAGTTAAAGAGATAAGGATGAGTTGTAATTAGTTGACTTAGTTAACTGAGTCAAATCCAATTAGATTAATTCAAACAATTTGTTGAATTAATTGTGAGTTCAGTTAGTTAATGCATGCATGCATGTAACTACTACACTTCATATAACTAAATATTCTCTCATAAATAAATCATGCATGTCAGTTTTGACAGAGACCCAGTGGAGATCAGATGGGGGGGAAGTGTACTATCAATTGCTAGAATATTCCTTTGTGAGTATCCCTTGCATGCAAAAGGAATTCTTTCCTTGAGGATTGCGCAGTTACTTCTTTGGGTATTGTGAGTGTGATGAGGCCAATTCACACATGTGGCATCACTGGACCCCAAGAAAAACTGCGCAAGGAAATAGGAGGCTTGGAGGGCTTAAGGAGGACATATACAGTGTCTATTCAGTTTGTGAGCTATATTGTTTGATTGCAGAGAGAGCAGGATAGCTTGAGAGCTTAGTTTTTTTTGTAACTTGAACAAGATTTCCATGATAATACAGAGATTGCGGTTTTAGGCTGAGGCTTTCCCCAGGTTATTTCTTCTGTGTTATGTGTGATTGATTTCTCATTCTTAGTTATATGTGTTCTCATTGATCGTGCTCAAATTGATTAAGCTTCCACAGAGTTTGTTGTAGAAGTAGATTTTGTAGTTTGCTTTAGTCTATTGCATAATATGTTGATTTACAGTGGGAATTTCTATAGTAATTCCAGTTTTGCTACCCTTTTGTTGACCCCATAGCCCAATGGTAGAAATACATCATTCTATCTATCTGTTTTAAGGATTCCACTATCCAATCTTCAATACAAATCAAACCCCCCCCTCAACCTTCAGAACTAGCCTGAAATCCCAGAAAACAAAGCTAAATCATATAGAGAGATCCCTCTCTAAGTCGTAGGTTAGCTAGAGCCTATGCTTAAAATTTGGTTTGTGGTTACCTCAGTCATTTTCTTTCTACTAATAACTTCTAGAGAAAATTATGAGTGATAACACAGCAAACACCTCATTTCTTCAACAAACTGCAACAAGGTACTACTACCACAGGTAAGTATCTCGCTTCACTCTCTCATTTGCGTAATATAATCAAAAGATGTAAATATTGTGAACGGGTTGGTTTATAAGTGAAAGGTGGCAAGTTAACATGGCCACCTTTGTTCAGTCAACGAGGACAAAACAATTAGTCCTCACACACATGGCAATAGTCAAGTCAAAGAAAAGGAGGATGAGGTTGAAAGAAGTTAAGACTACGGATGCCCAAAGTGGAAATTGATTACGAGGTGAGGGGAATGATGATGTGGTAATGGGGACCAATGGTCCAAAAATAGAAATTCATACCTTGGCTGCCAACACACCACCTCACTCAACTCGACCATAAGAGAAAATAAATGTTGATCCCCATGCATACATGCATTCATATTCTCAACGATCACTCTAGAAAAGTCACCCTCGGCCCTAAAGCAACCTATAGGAGAGGGAAAATTCATTCTTTTCCTACGCAAGTCATCCTACAATATCATACAAGAAATCCTACAGGATCCCACAGGGATCCTACATGATACAGTTAGGCAGATTACAGGATTGGCAGTGAGCAACTTTAGAGGAGGAAACACAGGGGTTGGCTACATCAAGCATTGTAAGGAGGTAGGCTCTACATTTCCTCCCATTTTTCCAAGTGAAAGGAACAAAATAATCTTCTAGTTCGATTGAAATTGATAGTTGTATAAAGGAATTGTATCCACAGAAATTTCAGTCCCATTTCCTCCTCCATTAAAATTTTGTATCATACATCTCTGCTCCTCCATTCACCAGAAAAAATGAATGGGGGTTTAATAAAAGGGATCCCATCAACACTGTGAGGATTCACCAACACCCTCCCGTGGTAGAAATATTCATAAGGCATAATTGGATGGGGTACTTTGAGAAATTGAGAGGGTATGATGATGAAGTAGCCAGAGATTTTTCTCTCTCCCTCATTCCACTAAATAGGACCTATGCCACTGTTATGGTGAGAGGCCTCTCCATAGAACTCACGCTTAAAATCATAAGGATAATTACCACACTTCCCTTAGGAGTGCCTTGGAGAAAGGAAGACAAGGGAAATAGCCAAACATAAAAGAAAAATTCTTTCTAGAGGGAGAGGAGGCCATGGAAAACAAGAATGGGGTGAGAAGAGCAAGCCTACCATGCCCCTAGAACGAAATAAGTTACCACCTTATAAAATACATATCATGTGCAGGTAGGTATAGTGTGGTATATGGATACCACTTTAGGCTTCTTGAAGAATTGAGGTTTGGAGCATATACACCTCCACACAATAGACTTAGCATACCCTACTTCCTTCTTCAATCCTTGATAGATATGAGCATAAAAGTGAAGGAAGGAAACTACCAATAGCTATCCCATCATGGGTTAATTAGACTCATCATATAAGATTCCCTCCACAACCTTGGAATTCCTATCACATGGGAAACTTTCAGAGACATACAGGCAGCGGAGGATATAAAATCCCTCACATATGACAAAAGCCCTACTTCCAATGAAAGGGATGAAGGGGAAACTAAAAAAAATGAGGATCTAGAGAGGGATGAAAAGGAAATAGATGAGGAAGAAGAGGAAGAGAAGGAGAAGGAAAGTGGTGAATAAACAAAGGAAGATTCCAAGGATGAAACTGATGAACAAGGTGAAGAAGAGGAGAAAGACAAAGATGAAAAGGGGAACGGAAAAGAGGAGGTAGAAGACAAGGAGGAGTCATCCAGGGTGTCTCGAGAGCCCAGTGAGAGATAGGTAGCAACTTCCCTCACTACTCTTGGCACCCCTATCAAACAAAAACACCAAATATAAAGACAAACGTCATTATACTTCAGAACAAGAAAAAATACAAGGATAAGGCAGGGAAAACCTCAAAATCCCACAAAAGTTACGATTGTTATTGAAGACTCACCTAAACAACAAGAAAATATTGCTCCTCTTATTAAAACTCAAGGAGAAGGATCCTCAACACAAACCTCCCCTAAGTCTCCTATCACTTATGAGAGAAGGCCTGTGACTAGATCTACTTCAACCAAGGGAAAAGACATCCTACATGATACATAGTAGGTGTTACACAAAAATATCGTCACCATGACTATTTGCAGTCAGTATGGGTCTATCATCACTTATACTCTCCTCCTAAGCAAGTCTCAGACCTCAGCTCTTCATGTCAAGCTTTGCAAATGAGAGAAAGACATTAAAATCAATAAATCTCTGGTTCCGCACTTTCTCTCACTTTTGCCTGCGGGCCCGCACCCTTTGTTCATGTTACCTGTGTATCTGCACGCTCTGTTTGTAAAGGGGTGGGTGCGTACCCCTGTAAAAGTCAAAAAGGCGTAAGTTTATTATAAAAAACTCACTTTGGGTTAATTCTAGATGATTCTAGAAGGAATTTTGACGTGTATTGTTCACTCCAAGATGGTTCATGCATCCCAAAAGAGAAGGAGCTAATCCCTTGATAGGAGGAGCTATCCCTTTGAAGGAGGGCTTTATCCCTTTGAAGGAGGACCTAGTAACTTCCCTCCATTTCACTATAAATTAAGGCATTGGGTTAGTTGTTGGGGAGGTTAGAAGCTGAACATTTTTTTAGGGTAAATGTTGATGGAATTGGGACTTCTTAGTTAAGCTTGAGAGGAGAGATCACATACCTTTTGGCTTCATTGGGAAGTGAGTGAAACTTGTCAAAGTAGAGGAGACTTCTTGTCGGACCCTGGGAGGAGCTTGTACAACATCAAGGCACAGGTTGTAAAGTTCTTCTTGATTTGAATTAATACAATCAGATTCATTTTTCTCAACAAATTGTCTTATGTGGTTTGTTTCATAATCTCCTTGATCATTATGATGGATATGCTTTATGATATTGGCTTTTCAGGTGCTATTTAATTTGTTTTCTTGTTTGTGGTTGCAAACTTACTTCAAGGAAGCTCATTTGGAGTGAGGGAGCGAGGCTTCCACAAACTTGCATTGGACCCAAGGTAGGCCTAAAACACTTGTTTGCCTTTATTTTTAATTGCACATTTAGAGAAAGATAGTTTTTGATTGGCTTGCCTGTCACTAGTTATCTTTAGATACTAGGGAGGTCAATCTTGTCCACAACCTCAACTCATTCCGTGTGACAAAATGGCGACTCCACTGGGGACTTGATTTTTTCCTTGCTTTTACTTTGACCTGAGAAACTGTGTTTTCGTTTCTGTTTTTGGCTTGTTGTGTGTGGAATTGGGTAGATTTAGTAGATCTTGGATTATTTTTTGTTTTTTATACTTTTGGGAGAGGACCGCACCCTCGGCGTGCGACACAGTGCGGACCTATCCACACTTTTGCTTTTCACACAGAGCAGTACCGCACCTGTGTGAACTGCGGGCCTGCGGACCCTGTCAAAATTTTGAAAAACTTAAGATTCTCTCTTTCAATCAGCTTAGGATTTGTTTGTGTTTTTAGCCTCTACCCAGATCTGCACGTGACTTGTCAGGAACTTTTCTTAGGTTAATTCCATTGGCATTCCTGTTTTAA
>APFE031234427.1:152654-188441 GCA_000404065.3 Pinus taeda
CATCTTCCTTTGATTTAGATCTAGTAATTGACATGGAAAACTCTATGGGATTATTTGAACGCGATGTTCTTATCCCTTCTGAGTCCCTTGACATGTGTTCCTTCCAGAGAACTATTCCTCCTTCTGATGAAGACCTCTTGGAAGCCATGATCAAGGTGTGTCCATTGACATGTCTTTCTTCCAGTTGGAAGCCATGATCAGTGAGCGCGAGGATAGTTTTTTTCCTGTATCAAACTCGTTAAAAAATGAAACAGGCTGCCATGAGGATAGTTTTTTCCTGTATCAACCTCGTTAAAAAATGAATCAGTTGGTCTCAAGGAAATTTCCTCTTATTGAGTCAACCTCGTTAAAAAATGAATCAGGTTCAAGGAAAGTTCCTGTTACTGAGTCAACCTCGTTAAAAAATGAATCAAGGTTTTTCGAGGAGAGTTCCTCGTCTTGTGTCAACCTCGTTAAAAAATGAAACAAGAATAGGTTATATAGGTAGATTGTAGAGAGTAGTCATGAGCATAGTTCCTTATCTTGTGTCAAGCTCGTTAAAAAATGAATCAAGGATTTTAGAGCATAACTCCTTGTCTTGTGTCAAGCTCGTTAAAAAATGAATCAAGGTTTTTAGAGTATAGTTCCTTGTTAGGTAGATTGTAGAGAGTAGTTATGAGAAAAGTTCCTTATCTTGTGTCAAGCTCATTTAAAAAATGAAACAATGGTTTTGAGGATAATTCTTTTCCTGTGTAACCCTCACTAAAAAATGAAACAACTCCCACGAGTCTTTCCAAGATTTCGAAAGTAAACTTTCATTTCATCCACCTAGTTGAATGCAATGAAGCTTGGGGGGCATGTACCTCGATTTGCGTCATTATGTTGGGGGCGTGCGAACTTATAACAAGCATAGTTTTTCATTTCAAGCTTGCATAAACATGAAACCGGATCCGAGCATAGTTCTTTTCCTGTGTCAAGCTCGTTAAAAAATGAAACAAATCCTCCTCTAATTGAGTCGAGAGTTTGACTAGATCTAATAAATGTCAAGTTGTATATTTAGGTTAGTTATTTCAGTTTTTCTTGAATAATTTTCTTACAGTTTTAGGTCGAGTCTTTCAAATGATCTCGTAACTGAACCTTCATTTCATCCAACTGGTTGAATGAAATGAAGCTGGGGGGCATGCGCTCTAGCAGTTATGCTTAGGGGGCATCAAGCACAATTTTCTCTCTGTTTCAAGCTTGTGTAAAAATGAAACTACTTTGAAGCATAGTTTTTCTCTATTTCAAGCTTTTGTAAAAATGAAACCTATCTTGAGTCAATTTCAGTTATTTTCAAGACTCGTTAAACTCATGAAAATCCTGAGATTATTTTGATATCTTTCATTCTCGTAAAACAAATGAAAATGTCAAATTCTTTCCGTCTTTTCCTGCTCATAAATTAAATTGAAAGTCGGCCATATGAGTACATTTTTATCATTTTTTTTAACTCATTAAAACTTACGAAAAAATGAAAACCATGAGTACATTTTTATCATTTTTTCGAACTCGTTAAAACTTACGAAAAATTAAAACCTTAAAGTCACCTTTAAGCTCTTTTCTGACTCCTAAAATATGAAAAGATTGCCGAGTTTTTCTTTTTAAACTCGTTAAAACGAAACTAAAAATACGGTCCTCTTATAGCCCTTTTCTGACCGTAAAAACATGAAAATATTGCCGGATTTTTGTCATTTCAAATTTGATATTGGTCATAAAATGACGTGTCATTGATCGCTTTTTTACTTTTTCGGATTAGAGGCACTAATTACGAAAAGTACTCCTTGGTCGTAAAGATCAAGCGGTTCTCTCAAGTATTATTTTATACTTTTTCGGGCTTGGGAGACACAAATTTACGAAAAATGTCAACCCTCGAGTCTTCTTAAGTGTTTTTCAGACTCTCTAAAATTGAAAACGCCGAGTTTCTCCTATATTGGAATCATTAAAATTTAATAGTAAAGGACCTGTTCAATTACAAACAGGAACAGACCACTCCTTCTTAGGGTTCGAATTTAAACTAAGTTGGACTCATCCGAAGGATGACTTTATAATCAAGCAAATTTTATCCTCCTCAAGCTTCTAAAAAATAAAGAGGTACTTGCCAGAAATGGTGGGGGAAAAGAGAGAAAAAAGAGCCTGTTTGTCATACTTTGTAACCACTCTTGAACACGACACTTTCATTCACCTGGGTTGGGAAATCCTTTGCCTAACAGTTGATCAAACCACATTGAAAGTCTTCAGTCGGTTTGTGGGTATTAACTTTGGGTCAATTGTCACCAAACCACCTTCCGTGTCGTTATGTGTTCAACAGGTCAGTGTAAATAAGCCATTCATCTGCAAAATATATGTCATCCATCTTGACCATCCCTGAGTCGGTCCTTGCAACTAAATTTCTTCAAACTTGATCTATGATTTCGCGTTGTAGGCTTGCCTACGATGGATCGCTTTCTATCGACTTCAGCTCTTTATCTAGAAAGATGATCTAGAAATTTCCAGTACCTTGGGATCTGCATGCCTCAATGGCGGGTTTCTTGCCTTCGACGATAGGTTGCATCATTGACCTTCGATCGAAGGATTCTGTGACATGTTTGACATCAACACATCTAATCACATCTCATGGATTGTAATGAGTACTTTGAGAGCCATTATCATTATTGGTGGTTTCTCTCACACTTGTTAACAATTTACATCATTGACTGGTATTGAAGTGGTTTCTACCATGTTTGACTTCGACACATTCATTCGCATGGATAGAATCGTACTATTTCGGGAAGTAGGAAGGAAGACCCTAGATCCAGTTTCCACCATCCAGGCTGCAAGGAATTTTGTATTCATTATACTATGGACTATTCATAAACAGATGGCTGCGTCCATACTGTGTCTACATGTGTCTACACTTGTGATGTATTACAAGATCATTCCTATATCAGAGCAATAGTTAGTTTTCTAGTCAGTTTTGATCTGAGTATGGGAATTCCTACCTCAGCGATGATATGATCTCATATATATATTTTGCATTGAATGTTTTTAAGGTTCCAACCAGGCTCTCCACAAGATGACCTCGAAATGATAAAAGTACTTCACTCTTCCTAAATGATAAATGAAATCCTCATCTACTACAGACTTCGCACTTTAGGGGGCAATCTATTACACAAAAATATCGTCACCATGACTATTTGCAGTCAGTATGGGTCTATCATCACTTATACTGTCCTCCTAAGCAAGTCTCGGACCTCAGCTCTTCATGTCAAGCTTTGCAAATGAGGGAAAGACATTAAAAATCAATAAAGCTCTGGTTCTGCACTTTCTCTCACTTTTGACTGCCGGCCCGCACCCTTTGTTCATGTTACATGCATATCTGCACGCTTTGTCTGTAAAGGGGTGGGTGCGTACCCTTGTAAAAGTAAAAAAGGTGCAAGTTTATTCTAAAAAAATCACTTTGGGTTAATTCTAGATGATTCTAGAAGGAATTTTGACGTGGATTGTTCGCTCCAAGGTGGTTCATGCATCCCAAAAGAGAAGGAGATAATCTCTTGATAGGACGAGCTATCCCTTTGAAGGAGGGCTTTATCCCTTTGAAGGAGGACCTAGTAACTTCCCTCCATTGCACTATAAATTAAGGCAATGGCTTAGTTGCTGGGGAGGTTAGAAGCTGAACATTTTTTGAGGGTAAATGCTGATGGAATTGGGACTTCTTAGTTAAGCTTGAGAGGAGAGATCACATACCTTTTGGCTTCATTGGGAAGTGAGTGAAACTTGTCAAAGTAGAGGAGACTTCTTTTCCTACCCTGGGAGGAGCTTGTACAACATCAAGGCACAGGTTGTAAAGTTCTTCTTGATTTGAATTAATACAATCAGATTCATTTTTCTCAACAAATTCTCTTATGCGGTTTGTTTCATAATCTCCTTGATCATTATGATGGATATGCTTTATGATATTGGCTTTTCAAGTGCTATTTAATTTGTTTTCTTGTTTGTGTTTGCAGACTTACTTCAAGGAAGCTCATTTGGAGCAAGGGAGCGAGGCTTCCACAAACTTGCATTGGACCTAGGGTAGGCCTAAAACACTTGTTTGCCTTTATTTTTAATTGCATATTTAGAGAAAGATAGTTTTTGATTGGCTTGCTTGTCACTATTTACCTTTAGATACTAGGGAGGTCGATCTTGTCCGCAACCTCGACTCATTCCGTGTGAAAGCAGGACCTACAGGAAGCAAAGGAAATCCTACAGGAAACTCAACTAAACCTATAGGAAAATCAAAAATTAGATAAGGAAGGGAGTATGTAGGAAGAAACAAAGAAGGAGGACCCAGAGCTAAGGGAACCTAGTCCTCAACCTAACCTGGACTCCTACTACAGATTTATTGAAGGGGGTAGGGTCATTCCACAAAAATTTTCCATCCCATTATTCTTTAAGCCTGAGAAAGAAAGAGCCACAACACATAGATGGATGTAGATTGCCAAGTCCAAGGGAGTGGAGGACATAGGTCACATGGAGGAGAAGCCCAAAGAGATGGGCATAGAACTAGGCAGCCTAAGGGATAGAGAGGCCATAATGAAAGCTCAGTTGGAGGTAGAAAATGCATGGTTGAAAGGATAGCTGCAAGAAAGAGTGAATCAATTGGCAACCATGGCCAGTATATCTTTAGTGGAAATCTAGTGTAGGATGCCAGCTAAGTCCTATGCATTATACCTTAAGGAACAGTGGTTTTAGTTCCAAATCAAGACCCTAGCACAGAGAGGCACTATGCCATTCTAGGATTATAGATAGTTCATTGATCTTTTTGATTAAAGCACATTGGAGGATAGGGCTAAGATGTCTAAGTTCTACTTGCATAACATGGCCTTGACAAATTTGAATGTATGGGACCCTAATGAAAAACTAGGGAATATGTAGTTGATGGCCTTGGCATCATGGATGAGCCACGAGGAAGAAAGGGCTACAGAAATGAAGAAGATGTTGGCAAGGGAACAAACAGAGCCTCTCATGATAAGATCTGATCAGTTAAATCCAATGGCTATCATCAGCACACATAATTTAATTGCAAATGATTCTCAACTTGCACCTAGGTATCTTACTGCCCGAGAGCAAGAAAATACACATTTTGAGGATATGTTTGGGCTATTGGGGGATGACAACATTGTTACACAAAAATATCGTCACCTTGATTATTTGCAGTCAGTATGGGTCTATCACCACCTATGCCAGCTTCCTAAGCAAGTCTCAGACCTCAGATCTTCAAAACAAGCTTTAGAAATGAGAGAAAGACATCAAAAAAGCAATGTAACTCTGGTTCCGCACTTTCTCTCACTTTTGCTTGTGGGCCTGCACCTTTTGTTCAGAATACCTACGTACTTATACACTCTGTATGTAAAGGGGAGGGTGCATACCCCTGTGAAAGTCAAAAGGCGCAATTTTTATCTTAAAAACTCACTTTGGGTTAATTCTAGGGGTTTCTAGAAGGCATTTTGACGTGGATTGTTCGCTCCAAAGTGGTTCATGCATCCCAAAAGAGAAGGAGCTAATCCCTTGTTAGGAGGAGCTATCCCTTTGAAGGAGGATTCTATCCCTTTGAAGGAGGACCTAGTAACTGCCCTCCATTGCACTATAAATTGAGGCATTGGGTTAGTGGCTAGAGAGGTTAGAAGCTGAACTTTTGAGGGTAAATGCTAGTGAAATCAAGACTTCCTATTTGAGCTTAAGAGGAGAGATCACATACCTTTTTGGCTTCATTGGGAGTGAGTGAAGCTTGTCAAAGTAGAGGAGACTTCTTGTTGGACCCTGGGAGGAGCTTGTATAGCGTCAAGGCAAAGGTTGCAAAGTTCTTCTTCTTTTGAATTAATACAATCAGACTCATTTTTCTCAACAAGTATCTCATGTTATTTGTTTCATGGACTCCTTGACTTTCATGTTGAATATGTTTTGTGATATTGGCTTTTTAGGTGCTATTTAATTTGTTTGCCTTGTTTTTGTTTGTAGGTTCGCGACAAAGGAACTCATTTGGATCAAAGGAGCGAAGGCATCCCCAAACTTGCGTTGGACATAAGGTAGGCCCTAAACACACTTGTTTGACATTATTTATGAAAGCATATTTAGAGAAAGATAGTTTCTGGTTGGTTTGCTTGTCATTAGGTCTTCTTTAGATTCTAGGAAGGTCTATCTTGTCCGCAAGATCGACTCATTCCGCGTGACAAGGGTAGACATGAAAGGATTGAGATGATTGAGGGAGGAAAATAATTGGTACTAAAATAAAATATTATCGATAGCAGCAGATTGAATGTGTACAATAAATGATGCATACTACAAATCAAAACATACATATAATTATGATAATGGTACATTTTTTCTTGCAATAAAGAACAATATGATTATACTGATGAAATCATTAATTAGCAAGGGGATATTACAATTTTCTCTCTCTCCCAAGATAGGTAAGCATAGGCAACATATCCACCTTAGTGCCAAACTCCATAGAATCCATATATTTTTTATACAAACTCATTTTGGTTGCAAGTTTTGCTACTATATCAACTTTAGACTCTCTTAACTCTATAAGTCAGAAGTTGGTTGATGCACCATTAAAGTCTTCCATACATTACCTTCTCCATAGAAACCTATGAGAAAAATAGTGCTTTATATTTCCTTTTCATTTTGTTTGAAAATCAATAAATCTCCTTAAATTGCCACCTTCTTACTGAGCTGACCAAGCATGAAGTTTGTTTATTCTAAATTAGTCCATACCCACAACACTCAGTGAGCTCTACAAATTTAAAAGACATGTTTCACTATTTCATCTATTTAAAATGTAAGCAAACCATTGGTTAACCCTATTTTAATATTTTATGAATTTTCATTGGCAACAAGGGACTGATTGATTACAAACTACCGTAAAACTTGGGACTTGAAAGATGTTATAACTTCAATATGGTTTGACCCTACTTTATCCATCTGTCATGCTTGTCCTAAATTGTCTGACTCTTGCTAATCCTTCTTGCTATCTGGAGGTAACTCATATCCCTTAATGTAGTTTGTTGATTTCATAGTAAAGAAGTGCTTGTCATATACTATCACCAATCCTGTTGATTAGGTATGGTCACCTCTACTTGTATATTAGATATACCATATTTTAGAATAATGACTTACGAAACTCCAATATAGTAGTGTTTCCATAGATATAAAGCATGGGGAGTAGATTTCAAGTTATCTTTTAAACTAAGAACCCTTCTTCCTATTCCATAGTCTCATTAAGCCTTAACCCCTTCCTAGAGAATTTTTTTGTTAGAATTAGGAAGATATCCTAACTATCATTGAAGTGAGGGAAAGGTCCAAATAAGGCTCACAACCAACTCCCAAAAGGTTTCTTTTCCTTTCAAATTTCCAGGACAACTTCCTTGAAACAATATGCTAAGCATACCAAATTATTGCAAATATTGGCAATTCTGGCAATATAAAGGATCTGGCTTATCTAAAATATCAAAATCCATAACGATACTGATTACATGTACATCTATCTCTAAATGGTGTCTAACTAAAGTTGTCAATGAGCCTTTCCATTGATTTCCCTTGTCATACATTCACTATTTCTGAAACTGTTGTCGATATTCTAATTGAATTTTAAGTAAGGGGAAGGTTCGAATAGATATTGTAACTAAATCCCAGCTATGTCTTGGGCAAACAAATTTAAATTTCTAATACATCTACCTGGAAACAATCTTCTAACTATTCTAGTTTATTGCAAGTATTAGCAATCTTCAAAATTTAAAGATATTTAAGGTATTAGACTCAAAAGGTCCCTTGATTCTGGGTAAAGCAATAGGCATCTCTAAAGGATAGTTTAACTAAAACTTGCCATGAATATAGGTTTTGCAAGATCTGTGACGGTTGAAGGGAGCATCAAATGGTAAGAATAGGCATGACAAAATGCCACCAGAAATAAAATCCATGTTTAATAAGTTCACAGATGATGCCATGAAACTAATGGATGGTGGTGATTTCAGTGAAGCAAATGATTTTCATTTTGACTATCAGGCTTGGAATTTCCCTGTTAGATTTTAGACAGTATGGGTTTATCTAGTGTGTACTAGTTTTCCCTTGTGCTTAACCTTCTTATGGTAGTCATACGTTGATTTTTCTTACATGATATTCCATCTGCATATTTGCTTTATAGGGCATCAAAATCAATTTTGTACATGTTTGAATTTTCTGTAATATAATGTTTGGATGTGATAGTGGAGGCTACTTATAGTTAATTGGTGTTGGATTACTATTCTCTAGATTCATTTGCTCGTCTGTTTAAGCCTTGGTGTCTCATAAATGTAGATGTATATCAAGAGAGGAATGATGCATTTGAACGAGAAGCTGGTAAGTAATGTCACATTTGTTCACCCTAGTAAGTTCATGTCACTTATTGTTCCCCCCAAAAGGGATAGAAGCAAACTTGTCTTATTGTTTCAATTACAACACTTCAGGTCTGGGCAACTTGAGTTTTTACAAGCGATCAATTTCCCCTTTGATGGTAATTCGACTTCTTTTCAGTCATATTCCTTTGATTTTTGTCATCCATTCAACCTGTTTACCTGCCACAACTTTTCATATTCTTTCCTTTAATTTATTTGAAACTAATTTGCTTTTATGAAACCAATATTTATGCTTAATTAGATTTATCTTCTTTTTGGTAGCTTTTATGACCTTGTATAATTTTTCTTAGAACCAAATTGGTAAAATCAAGTGCATGGGAGACTGTATGGTGATGTATATCCAAGTTTTCGTTGTTGTAATATTTTCTCACATATTTGAAAAGAGCAATGTGAAATTTGACCAATTTTTTGTAGGTTGTCACCAATTATTGTCTTCTTTCCACTAAATCAATCATTTGAAGGCACACCAACTATGTGGTGTATGATACACCAATAGGAAAGCTATTGTATATCCTAATAAAGTACTAAAAATCAAATTGTAAGGTTAAAATATGTGTTACCATGATACGTACTAGATAGATTTTTGGAAACCTGGTATCTATAAATGGCAAGGATACATCAAGTACAAAAAATGTATTAATATTTTTAAAATTAAAAAAAGATATTAAGAGTTTTGAATTAAAACCATTCATGGATCACAAGATTTGAACTAAATTCATTAGGTAATTTATAAATCTGAATATGAATGTTGACTTAAAGTTTGATGAGCTATGCAATACACTCTTATAGTAGGATAGATGGAAGAAATAGATCGATAACAATAGTGAGACAGCGGGTTTAGAGCAGACCTTTGCAACCAGTGTCAATGGCAAATGCAAATGGTTAAAAAAGGAATATGAATGTAATGGTGAAGATGCAGCTAGAAGTCAAAATGACATACGCCACTATAGCAAGGTGGGCCATATGAAGAAACATTGCAAAAAGAGGCTAGCTGATCAGAAAAATGGTGGGAGAGGGCCTCAGCAGAAGGCTTATGTTGGGATATCATAGCCCTTCCTCTAGGGAAGAAACCCATTGGTGGAAAATGGGTATACAAGGCCAAGGGACATGTAGATGGCACACTTAACAAGCACAAGGTTGGGTTGGTTGCAAAATGGTATTGTTAGCAAGAGGGTGTTGACTATGAGAAGAAATTTTCTCCTACAACAAAGATGAGCACTATCCAATTAGTTCTAGCCATGGAAGCATAGTCTGGTTCGAAGATCCATCAAATGGACGTGAAGAGTGCCTTCCATCAAATGGATATTTCAAGAAGAGGTGTATATGCATCAACGAGAGGAGTCTTGGGTTTCACTGGAGGAGCATCCTGTTTGTAGAATACAAAAGACTATATATTGTGTAAAGTAGACACCTTGGGCATGGTACATTAAGGTTGACAGATACTTCGATGAATACGGTTCCAACAAAGTCCTTCAGATTCTAATTTGTATGTCAAAACTGTTGGTAATTATATCATTCTACCGGTCATTTATCTAGGTGACATTATTATTAAAGCTAGTAAGGTTAGTGCTATTAAACAAATGAATTCTAATATGAAATATTTTGACATGATTGAGCTAGGCCTCCTACATTACTATCTATGTGTAGAAGTTTGGAAAACAGGGAGCAAAAGTTTTGTCTCACAAAAAGAAAAATGCTAGGATTTTACTTGAGAGGTTTAGAAGTGAAAAATCTCATCTACACCTATGGAGATAGGGTTGAAACTTTCAGCTAAGATTGACTCTAAAGCAGTTAATGAATCAATTTTCAAGAAACTAGTGGGGAGTGTGATATATCTTGTTGCCACAAGACTTGATTTGAGTTATGTCATGACCTTCATTTGTAGATTCATGACAACATCAAATGTAGATATTTGGACTATAGTGGAGTGTTGAGATATGTGAAAGAGACACTTGAATATAGAAGAAGCAAAGACCCTAGGCTGTGTTGGAATAGAAAATCAGATTGCGCAGTTTGTGTGGATGACAGAAAACTAGCTTCTCGGTATGTATTCAAGCTTGGCATGGGTGTAGTCACATAGGCTAGCAATAATGCAACATGTAGTAGTTCCTTCATTGAAAAAAATAGAATATCGAGGATCAATGAAAGGAAAATTTGAGGTTTTTTGGCTGAGGAGGATGCTTTCAGAAATGGTGTTGCAGAAAAAGCCAACACCCCTATTTTGTCACAATCAATGGGTGCTCATATTATCCAACCATCATGCTTTCCATGAGCATACTAACCATGTTGAGATTCACTACCTCTTCATCACACACCTTATAGAGGATAGATCTGTTGAACTGTGTAATTTTACCACAAAGGATCAGACTATAGAGATTTTAAACGAGCATTTCGGTTCAAGTAAACTTGATGTAGTTAGTAGATTGACCAGTAAGAGAGGGTGTTAAAATAAATATTAGGTTATAATAGTCAATTAGATATTAGACATGGGCATTAATAAAGTTAGTTTCTACTTTAAGCTATTTTATACTTTTATTATTTATTTCACTTTAGTGTGTTTTTTGGTCTATCCCACATTCATGAAGTGGATTTGACTTCACTAGCTTGTAGCCCTTCATATCATTATTAATGCAAACTTGATTTTCTTTGCATGTTCTTGTTCTTGTTACACTGAAGATGTGGCAATAATTAGATACCCAGAACTTGTATAGAGCAGTGGCAAAAACATGTATGGCGATTAAGTCAATTGTTATGTGCCCTAGATATCACACAACGTTTTTGCAAATTTATGACAAAAGTCACAAATCAATGCAAATGTTGTGTAGCCATTGATAATAGGATGACAACCACTATAGAAATGTCCTTGTTAGGGCACATTGTTAGACCTAGACTAAATTTGACGTAGGGAAGAAATGAAAACCATATGCATGTCCTTGAATTTGCAGATGCACAGAGATGTGTGAAACCCATTATTGTTGTTGTTGCATATATTCAGTGGTTGATGAATTAATTCCATTGTTTTTTGGTTGGAGTTATTTATTTGTTTTGGAAAATTATTGATGATTTTTTTTAATTAATGATCAAGACTATATTAGGGATGAAGCGGCCAGTTTGCATACCTACCAGAAAACCTTGAGAGTTGCCAAAACACTATCCAATTTTGTTCTAGAAAGCATTTTGAAGATTCAATTCTTAAAATTATGTGCATGTTAGAATTTACCTTGTGATTTGTGAAAACCAATAGACTTTTAGTTATAATTAAGTAACTCAATTAGGTTTTGAGGCAAAGGGTACATGAGTTGGAATTCTTAGCTTGATAGGTTGTCCAACTTAATTCCACTAATCCTTTTATTGATGGAAAGAGATGGCAAATGAATAGAGTGGAAAGATTGTTTTGATGGGTTTATGGAAATATGCCCTTCAAAATGAGGAAAATGAGAGTATGATGGAGAACCAACAACGACCTAGACCTAGAGTTGAAGAAAGTTGAAGATATGACAAGTAACTGGGAACTGGGTTACCATCCTAGATAGCCAACAATCACTATGGCTAGTTACCTAGGTGCCTCAGTTGATGGTAGTAGATTGGTATGTGGTCTTAAGAAATTTTTTAGTCATCTTTGTAAAATTTGGAATTATTTTACTAGGGGAGATTGGCAGGATTTGAGTAATGATAAAATGTGCTATTCAGTGTTGGGGCATGGAGGGGTGGTGGTAGAGTGGTAACACTCAAAATTGTTGTTTCAGTAATATTTGCCACCTTATATGTGACCAACATAATGTTAGATGTTTTAGTTAGATGTGAGGTGATGAAACCATCCTACGCACTAGTGTTAGTATATGAATATGTCACATAGGTGTTTTAAGTCAATTATTATTTATCCTCTCTACACCATTCCCTATGTAAATCATGCACCTTAATTTTGTATAAATAATTGCCAAGTAGACTTCTCTAAAGTTTTGTTGACATCATCAACTGCTTTTTGTATATATCTTTATGCTTTTCTCCCCTCCATGCTCATATATAAAATTTAATATTTAGCAGTCTTATTCTGGGAACTTTAAAGGTCCAATTATTTTGGATATCATTCTTGAGAAAAGAGAGAATTTTGTTACAAATTAATACTATGGAAAGTGGAATATATATATTCCTGCTGAAATTTTTGTTGTAGACATATTTATGAAACACAGGGGCTTTTGCATGCAATATGTTATTGTCTTTTCCTAAATTTTCAATTATTTTAGTAGGAATATGTAGCCATATGCTCTAATCACTTACATACATGCTAAATTGCAATGCGTGGATATGATATGGTTGGGAGCATCATAACATCATATCCTTACAACTATCTTTTTAGTTTTATCTTATTTGCATTCTCTACTTTGCCCATACAAGGGAATATGAACTGATGCTTTAAAATATTACATTTCCATTCTGATATACTAGGGATTTACGTTTACAATTTTGATCTTCATATGCTTGTTTATGTATTATCCATTCGTGTAGTGATTGTGTTGGTCCAGTTGATAAATTGCTTTTTCCAATAGTTAAAAAAAAAGGAAAATACCACTATAAAATTTCCATTCAAGTATAATTGTTTATTTCCTTGCAAACTATGTAGGTGCTTGATAAGGATGGTGGACTTTTTCAAAGAGTAAGCAGGGCAGTGAAATTGGGTGCTCAATCCATGGGGTGCCCTATTATAGTGGAGAGTATGAGTCAGCCCCGACAATTGCTTATAGAGGTCAGTTAAATTCTTAGATTAACAAGGTTTTTATATCTACTTAATAACTATTTTTTGTTATTTTGAGACAAGGTTTAACATTGTCATGATTTTTTCTGTTGGTTTTCACCAATATTGTAGATGCTTTGTGAGGAGTGGGGACTCTTCCTTCAAATAGATAACATCATTCGACACTTGGGGCATATGGTTTTAAAGGTAATCATGAAAGCTCACAGTGACAAGATTTGGGCCTGCTTTGTTGTTGAGGTAATGCCATGGTTGCAAATAAGATAATTAATTCTTAGGCCTTTGATTCTATGTAAAGCTTCCTCTTTTATTTGTGTTTGATTGCTTGAGCTGATCGGAGACTTCAAGAATTAGCATTTGGATTTATAATAACAACAATGTATGCCATTTATTTTAATCTTGAGAGTGTTTCCAGAGTTGGAGAAAAGTGCTAAACCAAACAAATTGCTACTTTTAATGCTTAATAACTAACAGTTGGAGATTGTTCTTGGGAATTTGATCATGTGTTGTTGTAGACCATAAGATACTCTAGCTATCAATCTCTATATTTCACCATATGTGCTCACGTATGTTTTGGCATATAAAATTATGAAGGCACCCTAGCCTGATTTGTCATGCTATGTAATTTGGCACTTTCATGGTATTTTTGCACAATAATGACTTCTTGGATTGGAAGTGAAACTCTAACAATGTAAAAAGATCAATATTGTTCTATGAACCGCAAAGAAATTTGAGAATCTCAATTTTGATCTTTAGTGAGCCCTAGACATGCATGTTACTAAAGACTATTTGCATTTAGCCAAAGATGAGGTAAATCAATGAAATTGTTTTGGGGGACTTAATACCCTCACTCAAAGATGTAAATTAGAATTATGGAAGTGTAGGAAGATGCACAAGGAGAAATAATATAGCACTATATTTTATGGCTTCTCCATAGGTACATATGTAGGAGGTTGTGTGCAATCAGGTCAGGCTGTAATGCAGATTTTAACCTGAGAAATGCGATTTTTCCACTTGGCATGCAATTTCGACACTTTGGAGTGAATTATAAGTATGAAATATGATGTTTCATGGGATATAGGATAGCCCCTTTTCCTTATCATCCATCAGGTTTGAAATTTATGATCATGGCATGCACTTTTTAATGCGAGTGGACATTTTGGCACTATGAAAATAATAGGTAGAAAGCAAATTTGGTCTTACAGAAAACATATTTCGGCCCATGGGAGTATAAATCAAGGTAGGAGATGGTGTTGATGAGAAATATGAGTAGCTTTCCCCTTGGACGTGGCCTGACAAAAAAACATCATAAAGGCTAACTTAGCAAATTACCCATTCCAAAGACCTCCAAGTATGGGATTAGTGATCAAGTTTGACTTTGTCAAACTCAAAGATGACATATTGCATGGTAGGATACTTAATGGTTTGGGAACTCATTTTTAACAATTAAGGCTAAGGAGGAGGATTGTCATCTTTGACACTGTAAAAGAGATTAATGTTGAGGGTTGAAAATTACTTCCTTGATCACCAATTGGATGAGAGGAATGATGATCATCTTTGACTTGATAAAAGGGATAATATGTATTTATTGGAAAATAAACGTCGACTTTGCCAAATGGTCAAGGTTAGAAATTAGATAATCATTTTATACTTTGTCAAAGCAATGTACATTAAGGATATTGTCAAATTTGTAAGGTGTGGACTTTTTGGGGTTTAATCCTCCAAAGTTTGAAATAAGACAAAAAGTGATCTTTGATGGCAGTGCAACATATGGGTAGCCATGGTTGTGCCATTCATCATTTTCCCTTATCTATATATTAGGCTTATATGTTAATGCTGCAACTAGAAGTTGTTATTGATTAGTAAAGCAAGAGTAGGAGTCATGGTTCGTTGTTTATCCTCTGCTACTCTTTGTAAGTTTAAAACAGTCCAAGATATCATGTTTAGACTACTCCGTTAAGAAGCTTTCGTTAATCAAGCTATTGGTTGTTTTGCTTACATGGTCCATTGATGATTATGGTTTGAAGTGAAAGTTGGTTCATCCTAAACAATTTTTTTCCACATTAATATATAAATTTTGTTGATTTGAGTTAGAGGATACATTCTTATAATTAGAATTCCCTACTAAACCTATCCATCATTTCCAATAACTTTGGCATCTATGTGCAAGTAAAGGAATCCATCACCCAATGAGAAATGACTAGTCCTTGAGATCCTTCTTATTTGACCTCCTTAGGTCAAAATTATATTTACCAATGGATTTGGTTCCCTAATTTATTTTATTTTGTAATAATTTCTAGTATGTCTAGAAGAATTTATATTTTTAATTAATTAGAGTGAGGTGTCATTGATTAGTTTTGTAAAACATAGGATTATATAAATATGAGATTGTTATAAAACCTACTTAATTTGTTGGGAACTACTTAAGAGAGGTATTTTTATGTCAAAGGAAAATTAATAAAAGAAAATTGTATGAAGACAAACAACAAGAGGGAGAGTAGAGAGGGGAGAGTATGAATTGGAGAGAAAGTTAAAACATGTGTAATGCTCCTTTGTTGAATGATCATATATGATGTTTCTTCTTATGCTTTACTACTAATGATGCATTTTTCTAGTTCCTTCTGTTTGCAATCATTTAAATTCATGTTTTATATACATGGTCTACCCTAGATCAAAGTGCCAACACCCTACAGCCAATCGCATGATCATCCTGAAATCCTCACATTTGGTCTCAATATACTTTGTTAAAACAAAGGAAACATGGCTTGAATGAAATAACCACATCATATTTAAGTTTTAATCCAAGCCTATAAATAAAGAAAATCATGAAACTTTCTATTAATAAAGTTTGTTAGATGCATGAATTTGGCCCTTCACCATCTTTCTTGATCACGATACAATCAATCAAGGCTACACCTATACCTCAGATTGGTAGAATGAACTTTATTTCTATGGGAATCTAATGTAGGACCAACATCTAGGACCTCATGTACTCATCTAATTCTTCATGAACTTGGAAACTCCTAGTGTGATTTGAAACCTAGATCACCGAATCTGAAATCCAGTTGAGTGTGAACCATTCATCCGACATGAGGCCCATGTTTAGGTGTGAATACATCCAGCGATCGATTGTCACAAAGGAGTAACCACCATTGGTACATTCAAATCCTTTATATACTAGACAAAAGCATGAATAATGAGATATTCGACTAGGAAATCACATCCATCATAAGAGAAGGTGTTACACCACAAGAATAACCCAAAACCTAGATTTTTCTAAAATTGATTATGATGGGAAAACATCAAATGGAAAGGGTTCAAGGACTTAGAGCCTAATGATTTAAGACCTCAAATTTTTAGCATGGTCATATGGCAATTGTAATGTAATCCTCAGGTGATAAGGGGTTGTTGATAAATTTAAGGTTCACATGGTTAATTCTAATGAAATAAGAGATTGTCAATGTTGTTGGGTAAGAGCTTTGTTAGCGGTAAAACTAAAATTAGGTTACAATACATAGTAAGGAGGCCCTGAAATGAGTAATATCAAGGGAGAAACATATTAGTAAGATTGGTTGGCATCAATTAGTATTGGATATTATTTCTGGCATCTATAGAATTTGAATCATAGAACATGAACTTGGAGAATGAAATTTCCTTGTATTTTTAGGAGATTATGAAATTGTAGATTTGAGGGTCCTCTTCCCCTTCGTAATTTGATAACTCCTTCACCTTGCTAAAATATGTAAACTAAATTCAAAGTGATTTCATGGACTCATGGTTCTACAATTAGTCTACTTATTTCAATATTTATATAAATATCTCTAAAGCTAGAAAACTATAGATAATTTGGTTAGAATTCAAAGTTGTTTCTTAGACTTGGTGGGGAAGTAAATCAAACACTCCATATTTAGTTATCAAGCTCAATCCATATCAATAAAGTAATCCTACTTCACACCCCATCAACACATGTCATACATTTTTCCAACCATTACATATAAAATGTTAACTTCCTAGATATCTGTAGAATCTAGTGAGTCACTAATAATAACATTGTCAATTTCTTAGATAGTCCAATATTTATTTGTTCTACAAATAATGAATCCATCTACATATCTACGAAAATGAAGAGGTATACATTTTTAGATTTGATTATGGCTTGTTATTAATATTTAGGCATGGCGTAGATGTTTTTGAGAGCACAAAACTTGATAATGTCTTTCTTTGCACCATATCCATTTAACATAAAGTTTACAATATTTATTTTCCACCCATTTTGTACTTTACTTCTACTCATTCACCCTGCTCCTCACCCTAGACAACATATTCTCCTTCCGTTGAACATAGATGCCATTAGTGTCATTATCACAAGACCACCTCTCATTCATCTAGTCAATACCATGTTCACTAGTGTCCCAATAATGATAAAGTGTTGTCTATGGATTACCAAGAGATGGACTCTACTAGACCTGCCACCACTTTTATAGTTTGAGTTCATGTTCATACTAAATCTGAAATCTATAAATGATTCATTACTCTTAATGACATGATTTTTCCCATACCTTGTCATGCTTCTCTCTTTACTCATAACCACCAAATTTAAAACCAAGTTACTACCATGATTTTGGAAATTAGTAGCCGAAGCAACCTCATAGCCCATGATTTCATCCACCATCTTTTCATCCCTAATGTTTTTCATCATTATTATTATTAATTGGGTTGGGATCAAAGGGATAACCCACATTTTCTTCTCAATCAAATATGTGTGGTTAAATTCAAAAGTAAATCATTTTGTGATACTTATGAGGGTGGTGTTTCTCTTCTAAACTATATCAACTTTCTCTTGGGCATTCCTTACTAACATCAACATAAATCCTTATATAATCCTATTTGTAACACATATAATCTCTACAAGGATGGAAAATCTAGTGAACATACTTAGATTTCCATGTAGAACTCTCATTCATGTCCATAAATGACATTTTCTGTCATGTTCACCTAAATAAATGTATCTCTATTTTCGAAGTGCACCTAGTTAATATAGATAATACATCCCAATCCACTCCATCATCCATGGAAATTTTATTGGTTCTTATATTTATTTCTCCACCAAAATGTATTCCTCCTATTTATGCCTTTTGAACACTCCAATAATTTAATTCTTATAACTAGTCTACCCAATGTTATTCATGTTCAACTCTGCAGTTTTAGCAAGTCATGGGATGTTACAAAATTTTACTTGTATCATCAAGAGATTTCAAATAATCCAATGATTTCCTCAATTGAACTTGATATGAGAATGTTATGCCTCTTACAAGTTAACCTATGCTTTGACCACCATTTTACAAAGAGGATGAAAATAATTCCCATTACTTACACATGTGGTACTAGTCACTTGTACTAGTCTTTCAAGATGACTCTAGAGGGTCCAAAACCCTTACTATAATTGAAATTCATGTCACTAAACTACACATACCATTACAATTTGTTGTCTCTTCTACAACAACCTCCACAATTTTGGCCTACATCAAAATTCCAGAGCATATTTTGAATTTGATTATTGTCATTTCTAGTATTAAAATCCATTACATGTGTCTTCTCTAAGTGTCCCAATTGTGTTTGAAAGAAAACCAAAGTGTCATATTTAGCATGGTAAGTGTCGCATATTCCACAATGAAGGTTTGGTTCATTTCAAGGGTCAAATTTGGTTCTAATGAGTCCTACTTATCATATAGATGTGTATTAGACTCATTCCTAATGTTTCATGCACTGTCACATAAGTGTTGTCACTATCGTTGCAAAGTGTACCTTTAGTGTCACATTTGGGGAAATTCATCGCAATGTTGTTGAATTGAGGGTATTGTTTTTTTCATGCATTTCTAGTGAGAAATTTTGTGCCATCAACTATTCCAAGTGTGTGATCATGCTCAGGCCTTGTCCTTGCTCATTTCGTTTTCATTGATTCTGCACTTAGCCAAATCGGGAAAATCTCCTTCCTAAGCAACTTGACCTCACTAAGCCTTCTTCAACTACACACAATGTAGTCTCAAACCTCAAGCTTACACCTTTCTTCGTGGAACTATGCAATGTGTAGTCCTTGCCTTCCAAAACTGTATAATGCGCATTTTCAGTGCTTATCCTTGACCCTTGAGATCCAAAATTCCACAAGCCTTGCCTTCTAGTCACCTTCTTCTGTACACTATGCAATCTCAAGAAAAAAACCTCTAGATTGACCTCTTGAATTATGCAAATGTGCAAACCATAGGGCTTTGGCCCTCCAAAGCTGTGTAGTGGGCAACTTCAATCCTACTTCATTGAGCCCCTCAATTGTGTAGTTGTCTTTCCCTGACCTGCCTGAAATACGTACTGCACTATCTCAAGGATTAATATTGGCTCATGACCTCCTGAGTTACACAATTGCATAACATTTGAGCCAGTCTCTCAGTCGAGCACCTGGTTCCAACTCAGAGAGTGGTTTTCATAAAGTATGTTATACTAGGTATTTATTAGACTGATGTCATCTTGTCATGAGTTGATTTCAGTTGTGGGTATTATGTTGTGTTATGACAGGATGATGATAAAGGATATAAAGAAGAAGACACCACTAGAAGACATCTTTATAGCAGCAAAGACAAGTTAATCATGAAGAAAATACAAGGGAACACCAGATTGCAATAACATCTAGAGATGAAGATCATATTTAAGAATCCCTACTTTCAAGCACTATGGAAGAGGAAGAGGAAGAACATCTACCATGCTTTAGGAAGACAAAAATATGGCTTGACATCACCATATCATCATGTAGTCCATGTCATCAATGTCATGTCATGTCTTGTCAAGGTGTAATGTCATCATTTGCCACATCAGTTATGGATTATGTAATTTCAATGTATGAGAAATATAATGCAAAGTGGAAGTCTAAGAGTCATCTATAGAATGTGAAAAGTCATGAAGGAGTCAAAAGGTCATAGAGAAGTCAAACAATCATGAGATTAATCCAAGAGTCAGAAGGGAGATGAATGGTTACCCCATTTCATATATATACACCCTCATAGCTCATGCAAAGGACTTTTCACCTTGGCTCCTCATATTCAGCATTAGAGAGGAAGATAGTTCTTTTGGAGGAGAAATTGGTTACTCTAACGCTCCATTATTGGAGCTAATGGTGTTCAACGTACTCATGTGTCTTGGAACTTTTATTTAATTTTGAAGCTCGTTGACCCAACACAGTTTCATGTGTATGTCGTAAAGATTGTAAGACTATTCTTTGAATATTTGCGATATATGTTGTTTTCATTTGTACCTATTTCAGTGGCCTTGGTACTTATCTTGTTGAAGGTGTGTTTTATGTGTTTTAATAATCGTTGCTTCTATGTGAACTATTTTTCTCATTGATCAACAATTCATTCATATGTATATGCTCGTGTGTATTTATCAGATTAGTACTATTACTCTTCTTTTGAAGGATCACTTTTACCTCCCCTTCAGTAGAAGAAACTTGATACATTTTGCAGTTCAACATTCCAGGAGGTGTATTCGTTCATCATAAAGTACATGTACGTTACTCTATTGTGCTAAACACTATAGCCAAGGCAAATCCTTAAGAACATATGGCAGGCTGTCCTTATTTCAGAAAGGGCTCCCACACCAAACGATGTGAAGTCTATTTGAGACTTTTCATTGGGGATACCACTTTGCATGTTGGCGATATCCAACACCGTTAACAAAAACTTAAACAATTATTAAGACATGTTATACTAGCACCATGAAAAATAAGGGGTTTCATTCATCTTGTATTAATATACTATTGCATAGATAAATAAATTAGAAGGAAAATGACTATAAAAATGACTATATTTGACTTGGTGAGGAAAAAGGGGAAAAAATAATATAAATAATTGAAAATTTATTTTTAATTAGTTTTAAAATAATTAAATACTATCAACTACCTCTATAACTTTAAAGGAAACATTAATATCATCTCCCACTATCTAAAAGTGAACAAGTAATAATGACAAAACCTTTATAAAATTGCATTTTATTTTAAAAGAAAATAAAAATTTACATAATAAAAATAATAGTATTGTAATTTATAATTTATTATTGCATAATTAAATATATATTTAATTTAAATTTAAATTTAAATGATACTTTTATCAGAAATTATTTCAAATTATTTCACACTATTTAGGTGACGCATATTGATAATGACATTGTCTTTCAGATTATTCACATTTGAGATGTTTCGAACCAACTAATGTGGTTCATCCTCCAGACAAATGTGAACAAATCCATCTTCCCAAATGTTTAAATAACATTGATGCATCCTCGCTGAGAATTAGCCATTATGAGAAAGTTGTTATGAATTAAGAATTAGTTAATCAGATATAATATTAATTAATTTATTATTTATTTTCATTTTGATTTTATTATGAAATGAAATTAATAGAATAAAGTAATATTAATTTATTATCTATTTTCATTATCAACATTATAATGTAATAAAATTAATTAAAATAGAATAAAGAGTGTTTGAAAAGTGGTTAGAGTTATATTATTAATATAATTATTATTAATAAAAATATGGAATAGAAAAAGAAAACTAAAATTAATTCAAATATTATTAAATATTGAACTATGAGGGAAAAGTTAAGAAGATGAAAGAATAAATGGAAATGACAAGAAAAACAAAAAAATATAATAAGGAAATAAAAAATAAAATAAAAATGAGACATAAAAGTAAAAATAAAAATAGGAAAAAGAAATAAAAACAATCAAAAGGAGAGGGAGGAATCTAACTCATGCTTAAATTCCAACCATCATCATGTTGAGATTTATCATGATTCTCAATCTAAATGGATTCTCTTAGCTTCCTACTATGGAAATGATAAACCCTCGCTACCTGAGAATCCTCAATGCACACATGGTGCCTAGATTTCACCGCATGTTCAGCAAAAGGTGAGGAAGTAGAGGGATTGTGCTTAATGTCTACTTCATGTTCTTGGATTCTCTTGTTTATGGAGTGACAAGTTTTACCAATGTAAGGAATCCCACACGAGCAAGGAATTGAGTCTAGGAATCCCCAATGCACACATGGTTCTTAGATTTCACTGCATGTCTGCAAAAGATGAGGATCTAGAGTGATTGTGCTTAATGTCTACTGCATGTTCTTAGATTCTCTGCTTTATGGAGGGACCAGTGTCACCAATGTAATGAATCTCACACGAGAAAGGAATTGAGTAGACCTAAGATAGTTCTTAATGGTATTAAGGGATTCAAAATACCAACAACTTTATTCTTCTTAAGAGTATGAGTTAGTTCTTCTTAAGAATATGAGCTATGGTTGATCATTTCCATCATAGGAAGGTAAGAGAATCCATTGAGATTGAGAAGCATGGGATCATTCTCAACAGGGATGATGGATGGTGGTTGAAAATTAAGCATAAACTCACTTTCTGCTCTCTCCTCTTGATTATTTTTATTTCTTTTTTCTATTTTTATTTTAATTTTTATGTCTATTTTTTTTGTTTTTTTTTTTCTTTTCTTTTCAGTCTCATTATATTTTTCTCTATTCTTTTCATTTTTATTTAATGATACTTAAACTACTTTTAATTTTCTTTTTCTATTCAATATTTTATTAATAATAAATTATATTAATCATAGAAGTCTAACCGCTTTTCAAACATTTTTTATTCTATTTCAATTAATTAAGCATTTTTTATTCTAATTTCAATTAATTTTATTATATTATAAAGTAATATTGATAACCGAAAATTAGATAATAAATTAATAAATAAATATTACTTTATTTTATTATTTTTATTTCATAATAACATTAAAATGGAAATAAATAATAAATTAATATTACATCGTATTAAGTAATTCTTAATTCATAACCAGATTTTAATAAGGGCTACTTCATAACTACTATTTTACTAATTTAGAGTAAAATGCATCTTCGCTATTTAAACATTCAAGGAAAATGATGTTTTCATATTTGTGACGAGGAGAAGCACATTAATTGGTTAAAAAAATAAACCAAAACTCAATGACACCAAAAGTTTCGCGTTTAAAAACTAAACTATATACAGTCGTTCTGTTTTGAAAATGCCACATGAAGCTTTTTAAAGTTCAAGCTCGAAATAGTGTCTATTATCACTGAAATAGGATGTATCTAGGTTAAATAGAGAGCTTATAACATTTCCAATTAGCGTGTGCACTTTATTAGCAAGAGAATGACATACAGCTCTTAATGCTCTCTATTCATTCTCAAACCTTTTCACGTATCATAGCTTTGACATTGTTTGCACTACATAGAGGCAGCAATACTTGGAACAGATTTCTAAAGATGGTTTCATTATCCAGAGTGATGATGAGTCAAGCCATTGAAGAGAATATCTAGGGTGTTATGGTGTGTGTTGTCCGAAATTGAGTCTCCCCCTTTAACTAGTTACTTTTATCTGGATTATCTATTTGGATAACCTATTGGAATCTGACGGCACTTCTATCGGTATTGGATAAACATATTAATTAGTTTTAGTTTTTTTTTTAATTACTTAAAAATATTTGACTGTGTAAAATATTTGACTCATGAAAAATTTGGGTATTCAAATTATTCAAATTTGTAATCATGTTAAATACTGATATAATATAAGCTTAGAGGGTGCAAATTTTTTAGAGTGCAAAATACAATGTGCTATTTTTCATTATTTAATTTGTATTTTTGAATTCAAAATAGAGTATATGTAGTACCAAATACAAATTTTAACCATAAAGACTTAATCTTTTTTCTATATATAGATATATATGAATAAATTAGTTAACATAGATCTTCAAATAATTTATTTAAATCGATTGTTCAAATATTTTTTTGAAATATAAGATTTAAACTTATTATTACACATTTTTTTACTTGCAAATTACTTTAAAACATACTCATTTTTTAATTATATTCTACATTATTTTTTTATTTAGAATATAATTTTTTTTTTTTATTTTATTTTAATGGCCTAATGGGTTGTAGAATGAGATAGACAAACTTACACATCCGGTCATAATGAGTTGTAAAATGAGCTTCTTAGCTCAGTTAGAGATTAATAGTTTTCAACTCAAACTTGTGATTCAAAGAATTTCTTACAAAATTTTAACTAAATTAAATGTGAAAAAATTTCAACCCAAACTTGTAATTCCAAGAAATTCCTATAAAATTTTAACTAAATTAATCCCAAAACCTTCCAAAATCTAATACAAATAAACTAATTCCAAAATACTTTTGATATTCCAAGAGTTAAATTAAATTCAGCTGGTTCAACTCAAAATCTCCTGTCGACTGTTGATAGGTCTCAAAGATGTTTTGTCAAGATGAGATGATAGCTCTTCATCCGTTGCAACCGTCAATGGCGTTTTACCGAGTTGTATTTGTTGGATTCATTTGTCCGACCCCAATGACCGCCCCCCTCTGTCACATTTTACCGAGTTGTGTCCGACCCCAATAGCCGCCACCCTCTGTCACAGAGCATCTATCGTACTTTGGATAGCAGTTTTTAGAGAGTGGTAAATTCGTTTGGACAGTTAAAATGTTTGAATTTGTGGATTCTTTTCAAAAATTTAAGAGTAAGAAAATAGTATTTTTTACGGTAGAAATAGATTAGTATTAACCAAATGAAATTTAACAAAAATAATTTATATTTTCAATTTGATAAATATATTACCTAAATTTTCCTATTTTTCCTAAGAAATTTAAAACCTGGTTAAATTATCAACAGGCTATTGAGTGAACATGAATTGTAATCTCTATCTACCTTACATGTACCTAGTATCAGTTATTATTAATATCCCGTTCTTTACAGCTGGATTAAGTAGGGCTAAGATGGGCTGCTTGTTTTCTGATAGAGAAGGACTCTGATAGGAAATAGACGGGATATTTATGCGACCTGGCTTTCTATGCAGTGGATTCAGTTCGGGACGAGATGGGATGTTTGCGCCACCCTGAATTTGACACATCCAGCTGGTAAACAACAAAAATTATTTTGTCGAACTCCCGATTGAGCCAATATGGACTATGAACTCGAACATTCAACTCACAATTAAAGCCAAGTTCGTCGAGCTTCCAATATATTGGATTAGTCTTCCAATATATTGGAGTCGGAGTAAAGTTTTTTGTTTTTTGTTTTTGTTTTTTTTTAATTTGTTGAAGTTTTTTGGAAAATTAAGTTATATTGTTAAATTTTAGTATTTTGGGTATATTAGAATAGTCTAAAAGGGATACATTTTTGCTGGGATTTTTTTGGTATGATTTTGATCAAATTTGATGATAGTTTTTAGAAATTCTGATCATAACTGTCAAATTTCAGTATCTGGTTATCCCAAAAATTTGTTTATGGTACTGAATCTATTTTCACCACTAAAAAAAATTCAAACTTTTTCATTATTAATTTTTTTTTTTAAATATTTAACAAATTCAAAAAAACAACGCTTTTCATACTTTCATATTTCGAGGAAAGAGGTTAGTGAAATGATCTCGTGGTTGCGATAGGAATATTAGCAGCCTAGAGACAACTCCATACTTGTTGTCGGTGTAAATCTCATTCTGTATGGATGGCATGTAGTAAGCTCACAGCTGACAACCATGGGAGGCCTACGATGCAATGCTGGTTATATTTACTGTAACCAAGGTTGCAATTTCAAAACAGTTTTACACCTCTCCACTCGCTTTCATAGTTTCAATGAAATATTTTGACTGTTTTGCTATTTCTTTAATTATATTTGACCTACAGATCACTCAGTAACATGGAATTTTCATCTCTGTCAATTTCCATCCAAAATTGTCACAACAATTCAAGTTGCTAATGATGGTGAAACAAATTATTGATTCCCTCAGCAACTTTTCAATGTATTATTTGAATATCTCATTATTCTCATTGAACAAATTCATGTTGATAAATTCATGTTGATAATGATTGTGCAACAAGTTATCTCACTAACTCTTCAATCTATTATTTGAATATCTCAGTATTCTCATTGAACAAACTAGATTGAAAGACACTGGATCAATGATTGAATCACCATGATGTTTAAGATACAGGCATTAACAATTCTTGTGCCTAAAACATTTAGGCACTTCCAAAAATGTAAAGTAAATTGAATTCGTAGGTTTAACTTAAACTATATCCTGAAAAAGATAGTCATTTGTTTCATATTTTAAATATAATAGATTTTCTAAATATTAACAATTTTAGATTTAAAATTCACATATTATTAGAGCGTTGTTTTTACTATGATGATATATTTAATTATCAATTATTCATTTATATTATTAGCAAAAATAGTTAACAATAATAATGTTGTTACGGAAGAATGAATAATTTATAATATCTAATATATGTACATCTTATAAATTTTGTATGCGTGAGTGAATATATGTGTCATATTTTCATTTGTATTATAATATTCAAATCAATTTATTTTTATTGAATCTTTTCTTTTATAAAATCATGTTAAGTTCTAATATGTTTTGACTTTGCATAATAGATTGACTTATTTGCAACTTTAATTGAATTTTGATTGGGGCACTTGATAATTCTAGGTACTCTTTGCTTTTCTCCAATTTCCCTATATCTTCAAAAATGCACTTTATCTAGAGGACATTAAAATAGTTAATTGCTTCTTAACTCTTCAATACTCATAAAATAGTTAATTGCTTCTTAACTCTTCAATACTCATATTAAGTGGTTGACTTTCTATCATCTAGATATTATGTTTCCTAATCAAAATATGAATAACCTACCAATTCAATATTCAAATAATTAGTGTATTCATTTTCACAATCAATAGAACTTCCTTATAAGTATGGGTGACTTACTTATTTCCAATGGCTATCATGTGACCTAACCAAGAATTAACTAAGATAACTCATTAAGTATGACATATTTTTGTGGTGAAGTAGATTAAACTTTCTACCATTGTTTATAGAAAGTACAACTTGCTTCTTTTGTATCATCATCAATGTAAAGCTTAGTGTTTTATGCTAATGGAGTATATACTAGTTTGCAATGATTAATCATATTGTGTCATTTGATAAGTTTATTTTCATCCTTATTTTGAATGATTAATGTTTTTCCATCCTCCTTCCATAGGTCAATGCTTAAACAATTATGAGTATGTCGAATATCCTTCATTTCAAATTTGTATGATAATTTTCTTTTGGTTTCATGGGTGAAACTTGAAACATTTCATGTTATGGTTAAATGGTCAACACACAATGAAAGTAAAGTAACCTTACTCTGTTAAACTTTTCTATGTAAATATTTAGATAATTCTTATTTTTTTATGAATCCTTGCTAGAACAAATGGTTGTCAACTTTTATATACCATGACCTAGCTTGTTTGAGACCATATACAAGATATTATTGTCCCTATGCTACAAAAGCTTCTAGTTGAACATTGTATACTTCTTTTAGTTTGTCATTCAAAAATATTGATTTGAAATATCTTATGTAAATCTTAATTGTAAATAGTAGTTTTTGCAATCATAAGTCTAATTGTGTTCTTTTTATCTATAGTTGTAAATGTGTCATCATAATATTTTAATTCATTTTTTTAATAGCCTTTTTCAATCATGTAAAAGTAGTCTATACCCATTTTCAGCCTATAAGAACTTTATTTTTAGACATTGAAATGAGTTATGAGGTGTCATATTTAATAATTGAATTGTATTTAGCTTGAATAACATCATCCAATAATTATGATCTTTTTCTTTCTCAAAATTTAAAGGTTTTTCAACACTAGTGACTTGAGACCTTCTAGCTCAAGTACCACTCGAGACTTGACATCATCTTGTTCATCTTCACTTTCCTCTACTTTTTCACTAATGCTTTCTTCGAGAAGTTGCCATGTATCTTCACTATCATTATGTGCATATTCATGAAATATAACATACCTACTTAAAATTTATATCACCATATATTTTTGTTTCAAACTCCTTGAAGACCTTGATTTGTTGTCATTGAAATTGACATTAGATTTTTCTTAATTCCTAATACTTGCATTACATTTTTTTCTTTGTTTCACATGACCATTTAGCAACTTAAAATGTATATCACCATATATTTTTGTTTCGTGAAATGTATCATCCTCTAGATAAGTTTTAGCACCATAGTTTTCTCATTAGAATTTTTAAAGCAATGTTTGTTATAGGTCACAAGAATGAATGCTCCTCAATATATCAACCATGCATTACAATCATATGTTTTTACTTATAAGACTACATCTGAAATAAACAATTTTACATTTTTGAGGTCATTACTAACATTTACTTCTCTATAACCAAAATTGTTAATCCATCTTCTATATTTGAACATATTAAACTCTTTTTTCATATATATATATATATATATATATATATATATATATATATATATTCAAAAGCATGATGTTCATACCTACTATAATAGTGATATGTGCAATTTCTTCTTCATAGTCATTGTTGTTTTTATTATCTTGATATACTTTAGCATCATGTTTGCCTCATGTTCTTTATCCATGGATTTTCTTTGTATGGTTTCTTATTTTTATTTTCATCAAATACAAATTTAAATTTCGAAATATGTTGTAAAACACTCTTCCTCGTTTCTTCCTTTTGCTTAAGGATCCCTGTCAAATCATTAAACAAAGTTCTTTCTTGGTGATAATTATTTGAGGCAACATAGAATTCAATGTGATAGTAACTAGATTGCTAATGAGTATTTTCTCACCAATAACATCCCATTTATAATTTAAATTTTCAATTTTAAATAAATATTCATAATATTTTCATTTTCTCAATTTTAAATAAATATTCATAATATTCTCATTTTCTTCCATTTTAATGGAAAAAGGTTAAATTTTCAAAATATCACTCTATTTATATATATTAATTAATACAAACTTTGTAATGCCTCCATGTCTCATTTAATGTCTTGCATTTCTTTATGTGAAAAATCATCACCTATTTTATAAACATTTTCAATAGAACCCTTTCTTTGCTTTATCTTTTCACCCAATCATAAACTGAGGTTGCAAAGAGTAGCTAGTTTACCTTTAGCTCCATCCACAATGATGCTTTGTAGGGTTCCAGCAATGTCTACGTCTTAAATATTAAATTTATATAATTCAATGCATCTAACTTATTTACTTTATTTAGATAAGGATTTATTAGTTTGGATACCATAAATAAAAATGAAAAAGAGAAATTTAGATGGCAATTTTACCACTACCTAAAAATTTTCAGAAAGTTTTTACAAACACACTATCACCACATTGAATGCTTCTATCTCTATCTAACTTGTCTACACCCACAACAACACTGGTCCGCAGGAAAGAAAACAACTCTATTTATCGAGAATTATTCGTGATTCCTCTAACCACAATAAATCCTCTAAATAGCATGCAACTCCAATCTTGATCTCTCCATAAAGACTTATATCACTTCACATAAAATGCAACTCCTCTCTCTATCTTTCCATAGCAACTTCGGTCACTCTCATCGCTGTTGTGTACTTTTCTCAAAGAGCATTTTACATCATTGCATCTCATGCCAACCTTTGATACAAGATAAACATTAAACTCACACAGCAAATGAAAGAATATACAAAGAGAGCTGGTTCTTTTCTTCGTGTGTTGAAGAATATACAAAGAGAGTTGGTTCTTTATTTCATGGGTTGAATAGAGAAATATACAGATGATGAAAATTAAACTCACACATCAAATGAAAAAATATACAAAGACGGCTGGTTCTTTATTTCATAGGTTGAATAGAGAAATATACGTGCTTATCTATTTATGCAGAAGTTTTTTATAACAAAAAAAAAAACTAATTCATCGAATAGAAGAATATACATACATCCATATAGAATTTTTAGGATTAACATAATCATTAGTACTTAAACAACCTCAAAATGTACGCAATTTACAGCCAATTGAATTTCTTCATTTATTTTTAACACTTAATAACTAATGGGCTGATTTATTTTTAACACTTGCTAACTAATATATTCTTGGATACATCATTACTTTTAATTCATTTCCTACGTGATTGAAGAATCCTGAAGTTGCTTATATTGGGATACTTCGAATTGGCCGACCTTGGCTTTGTGCTTCGTAGCATTAAAGCTGATCATTCACTTACTAGCCCAAGGGCGTTGCACGTTTTCTGCCTGGGAGAAAGACATCAATGACTGCATTGAAGAATCCTGAAGTTGCTAATATTGGGAATACCCGAAAGTGGCCAGTCTTAGCTTTGTTCAGTACTGAAGTTCATGATCATCCATTTCCTGTCCCGAGGACGTTGCATTCGTATGTTTCCACCGCTGTTACAATTAATCCTTGAGATGTGGACGTTCAGAACACCTACCATTCCCTAAATCTAAATATTAAACTCTGATATTGACGATTCAAAGTGGCTTTATTCATGCACTGCTTATATCTTCAGTCCCCTCTGGATAAATGAAGTGTAGATGTTCAGAACACCCACCATTCCCTAAATCTAAATATGAAACTCTGACATTGACGATTCGAAGTGGCTTTGTTCATGCACTTCAATTAGTACTGAGACCGCGGCATCAACTCTCATCAGATTTGGCCTGTCCCTATCTACTTTTTGAAAATAAGGCCATGTTCATGAACCTGAGATTAGGGCAGATCAAGGCACTGGCGATGTAAAAATGTCCGTTGCATATGTTCGCATTTTTGTTGTATATCTTAAAATCAGAGTGTATATGTCGATTTTAGGATATTCTCAGAATTGAAAGTAAGAAGAAGGGTCAATTGTTTGACTCTATCGTATGATTTTGGAATATTTTGTGAATCTGCAATGACCATAAATTTAAGAAAGATATTCAAAACTACCTTAGTTATTAATTTACAATTTCAAATTATAAATTCAGATCATAGTTTCCCAAAAAGAGATTGTCTTAATTAATGGTAGGGGCTATGATTATCAAAACAGAGATACGAGGAATCGAAAGAAATTAGCATCTACTATAATTAAAATTTTCCATGTCACCGTCTCATAAAAATTATACAAGTAACAACAGTAGTAAATAACAGAGATGAAAATAAAAGATATTTCTTAAATTTAAATATTATTTTTATTAAAAATTATGCATACTTGATTGTAGCTTTAGGAATATTTTGAAAAGTTGGTAACCTCATTTTTGTCAATTAAATATATAAACCACCTGCATAGCATCTGGAAACGCTAAACTACATGCATACCGTCTGAGTCTTAAAGATTGGCATGCATTCGGATTTCTGGTAGAATATTCACTGTCTACACGTTGATCAATTGATTTGCTACTGATAATTTGGTATGGCTCTGTATATGCGAAGTGTGATTGTCAGTGACTGAAACAATGTAGTTATTAAAGCGAGTACCCGAAAGGACAATAATAGAACTGGTAGCGGTGAAATCCGACATTTCAAAATGCACGCCTTGCCATGGTCGGACTGTAATTGACATTGTATTCAAGCAACCAATAAAATCACAAGCATTGCATATATAACTGAGTGCTGTCGTTTCAGAACTGTAATGCTTATATGACAGTGAGTGCTTAACGCTATTCACTTGATGGTAATGCCAACTTACACCTAGAGCCGGTCATGTTCATTAGTATATTTAAGAAATTTAATTATGTTATAATAACTCCAGTTATATAAATTAAATGGACATAAATTTATGACAATTATCTAAATATTTATTTTATAATATATTTGACATGGTATATATTAAAAAAAATTATAAAATTATTTAATTATAATTTTATTGGGTGTAAAGTATGGGTTTTAAGATTCTGAACATCTCAAATTACAAAATAATAATAATATAATAATATAGTTTAATATATAATTATAAAAAAAAAAAAAATATTGAAATAAAAATTAAAATTAAATATAATAATAAATAAATAATTGATTATGGTGACCATCATTAACATCCAATAAGATCAGTATTTTCTATGAGAGTTTAAAAAGTAAGTGATTAATTGAGAATCTTTAATATTTTATTTTTATGATAAAAAAGAAGAGAAGCCTTCCAACATCACTTTAATTTTCTTGAAATAACATGTTAAGAAGGTTGGTTGTGTGTCAAAGGTTTTGGAAATGAGATAGTAAGAGTTGAGCAATCTAGAAGAAAGTGTCTTTCATCTTCAACCTTCTTAGTATTGCAAATGTGACAAACTATTTAGGTGTTTTGAGAATTGACCAACCCTCAATTTTACTTTGAAGCTCATGAAATTTAGTTTTTATCTTCACAATGTTCATTTTCTTGTGAGCACTAATCAAGACAAAAAGATAATTATGGTTACCAAGATTGGAATTGATCACTTCCTTATAATACCTTAGCTTCCTTTTTCCCTTTAACTCCTTATTATCCCACAACTTATCCTTAAATTTGGAAGTAATAGTATTTTTAATATTATCTTTATTCTTTAATATGATCTTCTCCAAGTTATCCCCAAATGGTTACACCAAGACTCACATGCTTTTGCCAACCTCACTTAATATAAAGGTGGGGGTTTTGGCTTGAGTCAGAAGCAATTTTGGGGAACCTCTTGGCTTCCATGTTGTAAAGCTTCTTGATATATATCATATACCTAAATATAGCCATGCTTTCAATGGGGGAAAGGAAGGCTTCAATCAAAAGGCAAGGGTAGGGATTATTTCCCTTAATATTGAGGTTCTAGGGTATAAATTGCTTTTGGATCACTTCAATCATCCTCTATGATTCTCTAGATATACTACAACCCCAACCTCCCTTCCATATAAAATAACATGGATGACAAGAGTCTCAAAGAAGAACTTATTTTTACTCCTTACCCAAAGCTTAGTCAATTTTCAATTATTTTCAAGATCATAATAAGTTTCATCCTCCTATTATCCTTCAATGTTATAATTCATGTTGAGTTGATGATGAATGTTAATACCTAAATATTTGTATCAAGAAACCATCTCCAATTAATTGTTACCATAATTGAAATTATCATATTTAATATTTTTAGATTTAATTATCATGGCTTTCGTCTTGTGAGGATTAATAGTCATGTAGCAATAATGGAAGATTCTAAGCTGCTTGCCAAGATCATCATGGATTTCCCCTAGAAAAACAACATTGTGAGTATAAAGGAGAAGAGTAATGACCATACAGCTTGGGGCCATCACATCGTACATCTTCCAAACACTCTTCTAGCTTATCAATGTAAATGCAAAAAAATGTAGGGGATAAGGGACACCCTTGCTTAACTCTAATATTGCATTTAGTTTCTTCAAACCAACCTTCAGTGGTATTAAGCTTGACAATAAATTTTTCATATAACCTAGTCATAAGCTGAAAATTTGAACTTGGGATTTCACTTTTGTGAAAAATGCCCCTGAAAAAATCACAAATACTCTTCTAGCTTATCAATGTAAATGCAAAAGAAGGTAGGGAATAAGGGACACCCTTGCTTAACTCTAATATTGCATTTAGTTTCTTCAAACCAACCTTCAGTGGTATTAAACTTGACAATAAATTTTTCATATAACCTAGTCATAAGCTGAAAACTTGAACTTGGCTTTCACTTTTGTGAAAAATGTCCCCCAAAAAATCACAATTCAAATTTTGAGATAAACAAAATTTTTCTTTGGAAAAATTTTCTATATTTATGCGTCCAAACTATTCTACTAACGTTGGGTCAAAAAATTGGCCATTCAGATTGACACTGACTCTTCAATGGATTTTTGTGAGAGGTGAAAAGAACGACAATAAAATAGTTCGACCAAACTATTGATTGCGGTCTTACAAATAATTCATCCGAACTATATATTCGACCGAACTATAGACAAACTAGTTTTTTGGCCAAAAGAACGTCTATATATCCTCAGGCTCCTGCAAAATTTTCTGTGTTGTTAGTATGTTATTGTTATTATGTCGGTGCAATTTTCGCTGGTCCAATGGTGCACTGGACGAAACGATCACGTATGTACGAGTACGTGCACGGTTCTATAGTTTTATTATATTTTCTCTTTTTTGTTGGGTATTTTTTTTCTGTTTGGGATGGATAAATACCAAAACCATCAAAATATAAAACACAGAGCCTATGCTCTGTTTGCTTTGCTCCAAGATCTTTTACACAGAGAAGTCTTTTTAAAAATAATTACACAGGACAGACTATTTCACCACCATAAAATTTCCATTCATTAAACAAAAACATTTACATATTCATCCTCTTTCACTCAGAGGGATTGACCAAAACATTTTCACATAAGTTACTCTGCCTCCTATGAAATTTTACACCACTGTGTGTAAATATTTCATTTACATTCACTGCTGTGTGAAAACAAACCTTACAGGGAGTTACAGATTTACCTTTTTCACCTGTGTGAAACAACTCATGGATTTGGAAACAAAACAACCCACTGGTTTTCATTTACTTCTCCTCCTGCACTGCTATGCAATCTTTACATTTCTTACATTACCAAGACAACATTTTTACTCTGCTGCATAAAAATCCCTTTTACATTACAGACCCAAAATATTTATGCACTTCTGTGCATTCCTCCCTGCAATACAAAATTACATGACAAAAATTTTACCCGCACTGCTGTGCTCACTTCCCCTGTTCTTCCTCTCTGGTTTTTTTTGCTGCAAGAGTCGCGCTAGTTTTTATATGCCATTACATAATGCACATATTACAATTACATTTTTAATCTCCGTGCGTTTTTTGTTTTTCATAACAAAAATAGGGTCAACGCTATATTAAAATATATATTAAAAAAAATAAAATTAAACTTACGCCCATACTCCTATTAACTTCGCCGTATCAAAAACATTAAAGAAATTACCAAATATATGACATAATAATAAACATAGGGTATGGGTTATATTTAATTGTCAACAGGCCCGTGTACTTTCCTCATGATCAGACGGCGGACAAACTTGCCTTTAATCCAACGGCAGAGATTGCGTATCGGAAGACTTTTCTGACTGCTCTTTAACCCATCGTGCAACTTGGTAAATCAACGGACGTAAATGCTGGAGGTAAATCAACGGGTGAAAACGATATCGGAAGAGGTGAGATGGGTAAAAGATACCTTCCGAAAAGTGTCAGGTGCTTATGTCATGCCAGCGTCACAGTTGGACAGTTGTCGGCATCGGACCACCATGGTACGGAAACCTCCTTGAGCCAAAAGCGATGCGATATGTTCCTGCCGGTTTTAGGTTTGCTGCTGGGTGGTTTTCACATTCCGTTGACTGTTGACCCGTGCGCACGGTGAAATTATAAATTTAACACTCCCCTTTAATTTCACCTGCTGGACATTCGGTCATACCCAGACACTTCCTCAAAAATTCAAAGCTTTTCTGATCCAGTGGCTTTGTCAAGATGTCTGCAACCTGTTCTTGTATCCTGCAATGTTCTAGGATGATTTCTCCATTGTTCACTAACTCTCTGATGTAGTGAAACCTTGTATCAATGTGTTTCGTTCTCTTATGAAACACTGAATTCTTTGACAATGCAATCGCTGAGTTATTGTCGCAAAAGATCACTGTCGCTTTTGCCTGCTCTTGGCCTAAGCTTCTCAACATCCTTCTCATCC
>APFE031234427.1:192275-213428 GCA_000404065.3 Pinus taeda
AGTAGTCATAGTTCTTCCCATTGAACTGTGGGAGCTGGGTGTTAAACATACCCATACCAGTGCTTGTGCTGGCCATTCCTTGCATCCTCAGCTATGCTTCAACTTCTTGACTGTATGTCTTAAAACAACTGACTGCTGCAACCAAAAGAACTCCTTCCTTCAGCTTCTTTGTCACCTACAAAGAGCCTAAGCCTGCTCTGACACCACTGTTGGGTATTTTTTTTTCTGTTTGGGATGGATAAATACCAAAACCATCAAAATATAAAACACAGAGCCTATGCTCTGTTTGCTTTGCTCCAAGATCTTTTACACAGAGAAGTCTTTTTAAAAATAATTACACAGGACAGACTATTTCACCACCATAAAATTTCCATTCATTAAACAAAAACATTTACATATTCATCCTCTTTCACTCAGAGGGATTGACCAAAACATTTTCACATAAGTTACTCTGCCTCCTATGAAATTTTACACCACTGTGTGTAAATATTTCATTTACATTCACTGCTGTATGAAAACAAAACTTACAGGGAGTTACAGATTTACCTTTTCACCTGTGTGAAACAACTCATGGATTTGGAAACAAAACAACCCACTGGTTTTCATTTACTTCTCTTCCTGCACTGCTGTGCAATCTTTACATTTCTTACATTACCAAGACAACATTTTTACTCTGCTGCATAAAAATCCCTTTTACATTACAGACCCAAAATATTTATGCACTTTTGTGCATTCCTCCCTGCAATACAAAATTACATGACAAAAATTTTACCCGCACTGCTGTGCTCACTTCCCCTGTTCTTCCTCTCTGGTTTTTTTTGCTGCAAGAGTCGCGCTAGTTTTTATATGCCATTACATAATGCACATATTACAATTACATTTTTAATCTCCGTGCGTTTTTTGTTTTTCATAACAAAAATAGGGTCAATGCTATATTAAAATATATATTAAAAAAAATAAAATTAAACTTACGCCCATACTCCTATTAACTTCGCCGTATCAAAAACATTAAAGAAATTACCAAATATATGACATAATAATAAACATAGGGTATGGGTTATATTTAATTGTCAACAGGCCCGTGTACTTTCCTCATGATCAGACGGCGGACAAACATGCCTTTAATCCAACGGCAGAGATTGCGTATCGGAAGACTTTTCTGACTGCTCTTTAACCCATCGTGCAACTTGGTAAATCAACGGACGTAAATGCTGGAGGTAAATCAACGGGTGAAAACGATATCGGAAGAGGTGAGATGGGTGAAAGATACCTTCCGAAAAGTGTCAGGTGCTTATGTCATGCTAGCGTTGGACAGTTGTCGGCATCGGCCCACCATGGTACGGAAACCTCCTTGAGCCAAAAGCGGTGCGATATGTTCCTGCCGGTTTTAGGTTTGCTGCTGGGTGGTTTTCACATTCCGTTGACTGTTGACCCGTGCGCACGGTGAAATTATAAATTTAACATTTTTTAAATTTTTTCTTGGATTTTTTGAAAGGTTGGTTTCGGTTAGAGGCGTTTTTGCGGGATTTTTGCATGAGGTTGGTTGGTTGGCGTCAGGGTTGATTACATTTCATCATCGATTGAGGAATTCTGTCAGACAGCCTCCTCATCTATATGAGGCATGTTGATTTGTTTTTCCTTTTTTAATTGTAAAATACAGTTTATTTTAAAATAAACACATCGTGTTTAAATTGCAAATAATTTTTAAAAATGTCAAAACGATGGGCGTATAAAAAAATCATAATTTTCAAGTTTTTATATATAGTTATATATCTATTTACACTAGGCTCGCACTGGGATATCTGAGTCATCGATTATTCAATGCGATAGTTTTTAAAATAAATTTTATCCAACATTGCATTGAATATTTGCAAAGACGCCATTAATATAAAACAGTGAGAGGTGTGATGACCCCGGACTCGTTAAGGTGCAATTCAATGAGGATGTCAGTAGTACAGGAGCGTAATTCAAAAATATAATTGTGTTTGTTCATGATATTGAAAGGTAGGTTATGATTCAGTTGTAATCCATATTCATATATTTAGTCTGAGAAAAATATTTAATCAAAGGTGCAGGTTGAATAACCAACCTCATGGTTGCTAGATTTATATTAACTATTTATAAAATCTCCAATTAACCAATTTCAATTCCATCTCATTGGCTGCATTACACTAGATTTTGTAATGAGGGACAACACAACCATATTCGGTGCTAAAAGGGTATGGAACAGATGTATCACCACATTTGGGACACGTAGGTAACCCCTATAACACGGAATGATGGTGCGACTCATCCAGAGTATCAAGAAATACATCAAAATAAATCCAATGCTTAGGATTTATGGCTTCATCACTCCCAATACCACTGGTTTTGAACATGGTGAGCGCAAAATAAATCGAAACAAGACGAATAAATTTGAATTTGTTTTGGATGGAAAGTTCATTTTATTTGTGGGATAGATTGTAAATGGAGAAGTTATTTATACAACATCGGTCACCTATCCATTCAGATTTGTTGATATCATAAATAACTGGTCAACCTTCCTCAAATATTTTGTGTGAGCTTACCATAGGGGCTTGAGACAAGATAGTCAAATTAACATTAGACACTCCCAACTTCCATGATGCTTTCCATTTTTTGAGAAAACAAATATGTTCTCATAAAGAACAAAACAAATCGGCAGGCCACGTTTTCGAAACGTCAGAATAGGCTACTCAAGAAAACATGAGCTCTCAGTACTGTGCGATGCTGAAGTGGAGCTAATAATTTCCTCAATTAGAGGAAGCCTTTCGGATTTTTCCAGTGCCCGGCATTTTTCTTTTAACAATTTTATTTTTATATTTAGTTAATTGGGAGCCATTTCAAATTTTTTGGTTGAATGGATTTTTCTCGATTCATTCTTGTATGAGTTTAAGCTTGAACCTGAATCATATTTGTTTGTAAATAAATAAAATTACATAGAGATAGATCCTTCCTTATGCGTCTTCCTCACAAAACCCAAAAAATAAACTGATTTAGTTCCTTTTTCCTGGACCGATTCAGTTCGAATGTCTTGATAGGGGCACCTCCATCAACTCTCGGGCCTTCATATTTTCAAAAAGGATTGTTTTTCACTTTGTTGGTTCTTCTGTCACACTCATTTGCTTTGTGTGTGGTTAATTTATTTTTTGGTTTTTATATGCATCTCTAGTGTCACTCCCCCAAGTCTACCGTGGTGTGCCGGCGAGGTGCGGCACCACCTCACACTTTCTTTTTAACAATACTTATGTGTGCGGATTACGCCTAAATCACAACCGATACTTAGTTTATCTTTTGCAACCAAGTAAAATACGTTAAACCTTTATATCAATGAAGCCCATACTGATTCATTAACACATCAATTATAAAACACATCAATTGCACTATATAAAGGGGAGGGGCAACTCCCGAATAGTCTGCCCACAATATATATTATGAATCAGAATTTTACAATATACGACGCTTAAGTGTGCTTGGCAAACTCCAAGCCAACACCTAGCCAATTTTACAATATCGGCAACCTTGCCTTACAATAGTTTCATGCAACCCTTGTACAAAGAATGGTGCTCTTGCAAGCCACCAAACATCCCACGCCAAGTCTGCACCAAAACTGTAATATTGAACCACCCTGCGCAATCTTCGACTTACTTCCAAGTCTTAACCGAGCGTACAAGACTAAGAACCATGCGCATAAGATGCGCGCATTTCCTTCTTCAATCTGCGCACCCTTCTCTTGGCTATGCGAAGATATGCGAGCTGTTCGTTGATGAGAATGAGCTCCTTCGCTCATGTAATAAATACGCTTTCTAACGTTGGGCGATGGGTGGGCGAAACCCCTTGGCGGACGCCCTAAACCCATCATAACGTGTTCCACAAGTCTGCAATACAGGTCGACTTGTCGTCGTGCAACGCCTCCTTAACCGTGGTATAACTCCGCTGAACGACCCATCGCACATATGCTGTCGCTCGCTCATACCCGCAGCATGTTCGTTCGTTCGACACTTTGCACGTAACCACACCACCATTGTGTGTGTTCACCCGCCGGTTCGTTCGCACATAACCACGCCTTGTCGTTCACCGCGTCCACCTGTAGCACTGTCGCACATCACCCGCAGCTTGTTGTTTGGATTGTCCGCCTGTGCCCTGCCGCGCACCCTTCGTGTGCACCTACCTGCCCGTGCCCTTGTGTGCGCTCACCCACGCGCCCTGTCGCGCGCCCTCTGTGTGCGCCCGCCGATGGTTTTCCCGCGCGCCCGTGTCGCCCGTCGACCGAACCCAACGTTTGCCCGGGGCGCCCACCGTGCCCGTGCGCCCGTCGCGCCATCGAGCCCATGAGGCGTTACATTCTCCTCCATCTGAAGTCATTGTCGTCCTCGACAACATCCAAACTCCAAGCATCATCCATGATGTCGACTCCCCTCACATATATGGCAACATCCTGCAACATATGTAGGCCTCCATCTCCACCATGTCTCATCTAAGTGACCAACTGTCACCAAGATAGTCCATACTAATGTATTTCATAGATGTCCATGATCATCGACCACCTGCCACAACCTCCCCATGCTGCTCTCCATCGTGAAAGGCTGATCCTTTCAACATCAAGCTACATGTCCACTGCAACAATGTGTCAACTCCATCATGTCACCAACTCCATCATGTGCAAACTGCCCATGATATGTCAATAAGTGTTAACACACCACAACCATGTACCAACATCTCATTCATCAATCTGTCAAAGTGCTCCATGAGAACACCTCTCTCCATCATGTGTTCTATGTGACCAGCTGCCATGATACTCAAACATAATTCCAACACATCTCTGCTCATTGACGTCCCCCATGTCTCAACTAGTCGGATGGCCAGTCCAACTGTCACGCTCAAACAATGAGAGTGAACATCCTCATGCCACCATCAGTTGTTTCCCAAAACATCTGCCACATCCTAAACTCCATCAAGAATAGTCCATGCTCAGGTCCATGAAGTAATCCCCATCCATCTGCAACATGTCATGATGCTTGATGCCAAGCCATCCCCGCACCATCATAACCTGCTCAACTGCTTAAGGGACTCACTGCCATGAGCAGCTAACAATGAGCCCCATCTTCTTGTCTCTCTAAGAAGATGTAGAGGGGTGAGAGCCTGAAGGCTCACCCTCACTAATCAATTCGATCCACCTATCAGGATCTTCAACCTCCATCCTTTGTAAGTAAGTGACCCGGTCCTCACCCGGCCTCACATATGCTTCATCATCATCCTCATCCTCAATCACCTCTAGCCTTCTTGTCAAGTCCAAGATACTATCTGAAAGTGATTTGACAACCAAGGATTGTTCGGTAAGCTTTGTCTCTGCCTTGGACAAACGCTTACATACATCACCCAAATCTTCATCACTCCTTACTTGCATTGCTGCCACCTCATGATCAGGTCTGGTTACCCTAAAGGTAGGCACACCTATGGGTACATCTTCCCTTCCATCATAGATGTACAACTTCTTCAAGTGTGGAACGATCATCGCATCATATTGCTTCATAAACTCCATCCCTAGTACGGCTTCATAGTCATCAATCCTTACTATGGTGAAGTCCACCTTCCCAGTCCATTCACCAAGTGTAGTGTCCACTCGTTCAGCCCCACCAAGTACTTCATTCGGAGGAGAGTTCACCGTCTTCATATGTGCCTTGATAGGAACATATTTCAGCCCAACCTTCCTTGCAGTATCTTCACCCATGAAGATGTGAGAGGCCCCACTATCTACCATAGTGAGTATATCAGCTCCTCCAACCTTCATTCGGACATACTACAACTTGTTCCTCTCGGGATCCTTCCGAGAGACCACCTCTGTAGCAGCAACAACTCCAAGAATCTGCATCATACCCATAGAAGCACCTTCATCATTCACATTGGATTGTGCTATAGCAACCAACTTTGGTTTAGAGGGACAATTCTTCACTGTATGTGGACCATCACAAATCCAACACTTCAAGACCTTCTTTGCCTTCAAACCATCATCTGATTTCGAAGCTTCTTCTTTCTTCTTATCCTTTGGTTTGTCGAACTTCTTCTTTTTATCATCAGAAGTCTCATCATGGTGCTCAACCAACCTGTCAACTGCAGCAAAGGCTTCTTCAAGTGTCCTGATCCTTTGTCTCTTCACCTCATTGCGTGCCCAAGGCTTCAATCCAACAATGAAATTGAATACCTTGTCTCTCTCCGCCATATCAGGTAGCTCAAGGACCGCTCTTGCAAACTCCCTTTGATAAGTTTGAAGGTTTCCGGTTTTCTTTATAAACTTGATCATCATCCTAGCTTCCCATGTTTCATCTTGAGGACTAAAATGGGCCTGCAAGGCTCCTTTCATTTCATCCCAAGAAGTGATGTCAGTAGCACTTCCATTTGCAACCTGGTCCATCCTTCTTCTCCACCACATCTTGGCATCTTTTGTGAGGAATTGAGCAGCAACCTTGACCTTAGTCTCATCATCAGATAGACCCAACCTTTCCAAGTATTGCTCCATGTCCCACAAAAAGTTACCAAGAGTTTTTGTGCTCCTTGCACCATCGAATGAATCTGGTTCCTTGACTTTCACATGAGGCACTCCTCCACCTGAGCCATGCCTCACGGCCTTCTTCAACAACGCTATTTTATCCTTGGCTTCTTCAAGAGATTTCCTCAAGTCCACGATCTTTGCAAGACCCTGGTCTCTTGAAGCTTCTACGTCCTTGACCCTTAATTCAAGTTGCGTACACATCAAATCAGTGTACTCATGCTGAGTTCGGAGTTCATCAAGTTCATCTTTCATTTTCAAGAATGCCCTCTGTTCCTCCAAAACAAGGTCAATCTTCTTCTGAAAATGATCTTCCAAGTACTCCAATCTGTTCACCATTTTCTGTATCAACCCAAGAGTAGTCTCTGTGGGATCATGACTAGACCCAGCCTCGGCTTCAGCCATTGCTAATAGCCTTCTCCTTCTTTGCAATCTAGTCTCGACCATGCACCGGCTTCACCTGCAACCCAAGTCCTTGATGTCACACTTAGAGTGTTTCACCAGCCTCTTTCCCTGCAAGAACCTGTCTCCACGGTCACTTCGTCATGAGCTTCACTAGCTCTGATACCAATTGTCACGCCCCCAAGCCTACGGTGGTCTTCCAACCGTGCCGGCGAGGTGCGACACCACCCCACACTTTCTTTTTAGCAATACTTATGTGTGCAGACTACGCCTAATTCACAACCGATACTTAGTTTATCTTTCGCAACCAAGTAAAATACGTTAAACCTTTATATCAATGAAGCCCATGCTCATTCATTAACACAGCAATTATAAAACACATCAATTGCACGATATAAAGGGGAGGGGCAACTCCCGAACAGTCTGCCCACAATATATATTATAAATCAGAATTTTACAATATACGACACTCAAGTGTGCTTGGCAAACTCCAAGCCAACACTTAGCCAATTTTACAATACCGGCAACCTTGCCTTACAATAGTTTCATGCAACGCTTGTACAAAGAATGGTGCTCGTCCAAGCCACCAAACATCCCACGCCAAGTCTGCACCAAAACTGTAATATAGAACCACCCTGCGCAATATTCGACTTACTTCCAAGTCTTAACCGAGCATACAAGACTAAGAACCATGTGCATAAGATGCGCGCATTTCCTTCTTCAATCTGTGCACCCTTCTCTTGGCTATGCGAAGATATGCGAGCTGTTCGTTGATGAGAATGAGCTCCTTCGCTCATGTAATATATACGCTTTCTAACATTGGGCGATGGGTGGGCAAAGCCCCTTGGCCGACGCCCTAAACCCATCACAACGTGTTCCACAAGTCTGCAATACAGGTCGGCTTGCCGTCATGCAACGCCTCCTTAACCATGGTATAACTCCGCTGAACGACCCATCACACATATGTTGTTGCTCGCTCATACCCGCAACCCGTTTGTTCGTTCGACGCTTCGCACGTAACCGCAGCACCGTTGTGTGCGTTCACCCGCCGGTTCGTCCGCACATAACCGCGCCCTGTCGTTCACTGCGTCCACCTGCAGCGCTATCGCACATCACCCGCAGCTTGTCGTTTGGATTGTCCGCTCGCGCCCTGCTGCGCGCCCTTCGTGTGCGTCTGCCTGCCCGCGCCCTTGTGTGCGCTCACCCGCGCGCCCTCCTTGTGCGCCCGCCGATGGTTTGCCTACGCGCCCGTGTCGCCCGTTGACCGCGCCCAACGTTTGCCCAGGGTGCCCATCGTACCCGTGCGCCCGTCGCGCCGTCGACCCCATGAGGCGTTACACCTAGAGTCTGTGTTTTCACTTGACAATCTCTAGAGGTTCTTTATTCTTATCTTGCTCCTCTATTGGGTGGCTTCGCCTTTGATATTTTCCATGGGATATTTTGTCTTATCCTTCTCCGATATTTTGGTATTTTTTTGGTCCTATCATGATTGAGAAATACTTTGGCTGATGTAACCTTTTTTATTTTGATGGATAATGGAAGAAATTGTTTTTCTCTATTGAAAAAAAAACCAAAAACCAAACCTTGAATTTTTTTTGGAAATAGCATGCTGAGTTTTATCCAAATCTCTTCAAAATTCGATTTCATTCATTTAAGGATTTCGAGGGGTAAACCACTTTTTTCTTTTCATTTAAGAGAAATTAGGAATATAGTTTACAACAATTAGATGAAAATGTTTAAAGTAAATATTAAAATTCATGTCAAGGGCAGTTTAAAACTAAAATTGTCATTAAAAAAAATTAATGATGGGTAAGAGGACTAGTAAAATTTAACCCGTGATTTTATATAATAGGATTTTCTAGATGAGTAGATCATACCAATCTCCTTATCTTAATAGTCATAAAAGCCTTACCTTCACGATTTGACTAGGGAATTTTTGATAAGGATTAGATACGCACTATAGAATACTTACCACGAAATACTTTTTTTTTTCCTTCTTTTGTCCTTTCATTTTAACCCTAAGTTGCAGGAAACGTAGGGCAAGGGGGTGTTTCCGTACTTAAATGAGTACAAAAAGCTGAAACACATATGGTATGGCCCTAAAACACGTTTCAAGTCGTACTACCATGTTTCACGAAACAAAAATGTGGCCAATACAACTTTCAGGGCCGTACGACTCACGTTTCAACTTTTTACTTTTGTTTTTTTATTTTTTTAATTTGTTTTCTAATTTATTTTAAGGTTATTCTAGTGGCTTCTAGTGGCTTCTAGTTGTTTCTAGATGCCTGCATAAAGTTATATAAGTGAATTTTTGCCTTAGTGTTGATATGGAGTTCATTAGGAAGTTTGAGGCATATGCAGTTCATGTAATGTTAAATTCCTAAAGTAGAAGTGATATTATCCTTTTACATAAATTTTTAACATTACCATGAAATGACTCAGGATGTTTGAGAGTGGTTTCGCCCTCATTGGATTTCATATGGAGAAAGTAGAATTTTAGATCTCACTCAAAATCGGGCAGACTTATCTGGTTTTCATGATTTCAGGATTGGGGGGATTGCAATGTTTCCATTGGATTTTATCATGTACTAGGGTATGGAACTTGTATTTAATTAAGAGAACCAAGCCCTCTATGTAGGCGAGACTCCCAATAATTAAGAGCATGTAGGGTACTAGGATATGAAACTTCTATTTAATCAAGAGCACTAAGGTTGTTCGACTATGTAGGAGGAGACTTCCAATCAAGTATGAGACAAGAAATTAGAAATTTCTCGTGGCTGATTTTGGATATATCTATTTTCATTATGTGATCATTCATGAGTAAATGTGATGTAAATTTAGAGACTTATAGTTTATGCATTGACAATTGACAATTGACAATTTTATCATAATGTAATAATATTAGAATGTATCATATATGTTTTATGATTGCACATATTTCTTAAATGTCCTATTATATATATATATATATATATATATATATATATATGTTTTCCCATTTCCAAAATTTAGGGAGGTCACTTTTCGTATCGCTTTCTGTTTTGGAAACTCGTACCCGTTTTCCTGTTTCGTGCAACCTAGTTTTAACCCCAATTAATGACTACAAAATACTGCTTGTGTCCTTACCTCACTCTTGAAGGGAAAAATTTTAAACATAATATATGTGTGTGTGTGGGTGTGTGGTTATTCCACCTGAAACAATTGGTAGGTTGGTTTCCTCTTCATTAGTCGAATTCTGTTGGTGTTGTGAGGGGAATGTGAGCTCTCATTTGGAAGGGAAATATACAAATATCTTCTTCTTAAGAAACTATTATTTATTAATATGAACCCAAATCTCCTTCTGAAACTTCTTGTGAAAAACTAGTGCTCCTGTAAAAATTGTGATTATTACAATAGGATATCTTCATAAACCATCCATGAAGAATTATACAGTGCTATATGTTCTAATGATGACCATCATGTATGTATGCTAGTGTAGTTCTTCCTCAAATCTGCAAAAATAAAAGAGAGAATGTTGCCTCCCATTTAGAATGGAAATATGCAAATATCTCTTTCTTAAGCAACCTGAAATGTAGAATATTACCATATGCACTAGAGTGTTATATGATGTCAAACAATTTCTCATATATGTCAATAAATTCATTATAAGATGAGGAAGTCTCAGAATAATCCTTTATAATAAGAATACAATCTTCTAAAATAACATAATTATTAGAAGGACTTATACTACCAACATATTCCAAGGGATGTTTCAACATGGGTTTGTTAAATAACTTATATTTATTTAAAAACTTATGGTCCTATCATGAAGATAAGTATTAAATCCTTATCCCTTTTATATGTTGCACTAAGTATTACATTTAAAATAACATAATATATTAAGGTCTTATACTACCAACATATTCCAAGGGGTGTTTCAACATTGGTTTGATAAATAACATATATTTATTAGAAAATCCATGGTCATAGCATGGAGCTAAGGGTTAAACTCCTATCCCTTTTATATGTTGTACTAAGTATTATATTTAAGTTTGTCACACATATTTCTTTTAAACTTTAAAGTTGTTTTCATAATTGACTTATGAATTCACTTGGTTTATATGTTTGAAAATAGTTAATTCAAGCGAGAATGCTTGATGAAAATACCTATCATTTACCATGGTATATATCTTATTCACTTACCTTGCATATAACTTTTCTCGGTCTGTATTTTAAAATATTATGTTAATGTTTGTAATCTCATACGTACATAGCCTATCTTATGAATTTAGGGCAGAAATTTATGGCACTAATTGTGTGTTTCTCTTGGTATTCATGGCCCGGCTTCATTTTGAAAGAGACAAAAACATCATTATACTCATCATTGCAATTGCTTCCCATCAAATTATGCAGAGTAACTAAAGGGAGGAATGCTAATGACAACAAGTCTACATGCACCTTCAGTGTAAATAGTCTATCGCATATGCATTTAAAAAATGATTTTATATAGACCCAGTTCGTAAAATCAATAAATTCCTAACATAATAAATTATAATTGCTTGATGAAACTATCAATCACGTGTATAAATTCCGAAGGAGAACATAGATGAAGATCTTGAAGCTAGGCTAAATCCTTGTAGTATTGCATTATTCAATTAAAATAGGTATTTAATTATTATCATTCTCCCATAAACTAAGACATTTGCAATAAATAAATATATTATTCATTTTATTGAATTTATTTTTTATAGGGATGAGAAAACCCTTTAAACATGGTTGAAAAATGGACATTATGCATAGAAGTTTGTTTTTATGCCAATCCAAGGAAAGCAATGATTACTTATGTGCTATGAAATATTGCGATGAACAAAGTCCTCTGAAAGAAATCAAATGTACTTAAAAGAAAAACAAACAGTGAAGCATATTATATTTTGTTGATAGAAGGTTTAGGATCAACTACAGAGTATGGATCCAATGGAATTGTAGTCTTCACTAATTCTGGACTAGTGTGCAACTAGATGAAAGGTGTGTACCAAGTTAAAAAGGAGAGGTTAAAACAATGCTTGGAGAAGAAAAAAATATTGTTAGTTAATTTGAATCATTTAGCATAAGAGATTGTGCAAATGTTAATAGGATGTCTAATGATATATTGTATGGGGCAATGCCAATTCAAGATCTATTTGTGAAAGATGAATTCATGTTAAGAAGCTCTCCATCAAAATTTATTAATTAACATTGTCGGATATCTTTGATATGTGTGTGTTTTTTAATTATAAATGTGTTTTTTTTAATAACCATGTGTTTTTTCCAATTCTATACTAAGTGTGCCCCCACTATCTAAGCACAACATGATGAACTTGACATGTTTTAGAAACTTTTGTATTTAATTTTCAAAATGCGCACTTCAACATTTTTGTTTTTAGTCTTGAGTGTATTTTAAATGAAGAATTTACAACAAATAATTTTGAAGAAACCCTCGGATAGTTACATCAATTTTATGAAATTTTTGTCTTTTTAAATAACAATTTTAATATTTTTAAATGTATGATGTAACTTGAATGGTTACATCAATTTTTTGAGTTCTTGATCTTAAATAGCAATTTTAAATATTTGGAAATGCATGAGGTAACTTTTTACAGATCATATATCTATATACAATTTTTTGAATTCTTGATCCTTCAAGGCGAGCATCAATTGAGTCTCATGCATCTAGTAGAGGGGGAGGTCATGGATCAAGGGGATTATCAAATGAATCAGGGGAGGTCCATCATTCATTACATCATGATCATGGTATATATATGTTTATATGTAAGTTTTTAAATTATATTTGAATATAATCATATTTACATACATATGAAATTGACTTTTTTCGATTTAGCTTTATTAATTTATAATAAATTTCATCTTTTTAGGAGCATCTCAAACTAGGTCGAAGAGGGTATCTATTCAATCAATGGAGGTCCATCATTCACATCATCATGGTATGGTATATATATATTTATGTTCATTTACTTAAATGATAAATAGGTAGAATCATATCTACAAACATATATATTGAATTGGTTTTCTATTTTTTTAGAAGTTTCTCTCACTATGATGTCGCATGAGGGTGGTCAACATTTTGCCGATGGTCAAGAAGATCAATCAACTCATGTACTTGTGTGTGATGGTGCTATGCCATCTCTGGGTGGTCATCAATCTCAATTAGATCAACTTGATCCTCATCACTTTTGGTAAATTATCTCTCTCTCTCTCTCTCTCTCTCTCTCACTCTCTCTCTCTCTCTCTCTATATATATATATATAATGTTAAAAAAAAAATTGTACATGTAAATGAGTTGTAGATATATGTGTACATGTCCATATTAGATGCGTATGAATACATTTGTTCACATGTTTTTATATTTATGTAATTATATTGATGTAGGGGGTGAAAATGTTGCTCAAAGTAAACATAAGAAAAGCAAGGCAATTCAAGAAGAAGACCATACACCAAGTACCACATATCCATATGATATTCTTGATGAGCTTCCTTGGGAAATAAACCTCTAATAATGTACATTCTAGAGGTGCATAGGCCATTATTCAAAATTATGGAATGATCTTGGGAGTTTAGATTTCCCTACAGAGATTCGACAAAGCTTAGAAATGGTTGTGCACTCTCTAAGCTCATTTCTTGATATTTACAAGAATCTTGGGCCAACCACTGATTTATTTATAGATATGATGAGGTGTAGAAAGTAAGTAGTAATGGGTCTTGATAAATGGGCTGAGGTAAGTAAAAGGGTTACAAAAGCACAAACAAAATCTATGTTTAATTTCAAAGAAGGGTCGAAAAGAAAGATGCTCCAGGTGTAATATTTCAAGCTCCCTGATATAGCCAGCCATTTGTATGATAGGTTCCTTGCAGTGTATGGAAAGTTTCCATGGAATGACGAGGTTCTAATTTATTTTGTAAAATTATTTTATGTAAAATTATTTGTGGGTATGAAACCTGTTTATAATGACGTCCCATCTGAATTTTATGGTACTAGGAGGATTCAACTATATGAACATAAGGGTGCATTATGAGATATTGTATTGCCTCTCCCTCTACCACATTTGTTAGGTCAACCTCCTTATCTGGTAACTTTATGGTCGAAGTCCGATTCCATTTATCAAACTGGTTGAGGAGGAAGGGATACCATTATAGACAACATCCAAACTGCATTGATTGGAATTGATGTTTGTCTAAATCGACAAAGAGTACGAGCTAATGCACATTCTAATTTTGTATATAAAATAGACAAGGAGATATATAATATGAATATTGAGGAGCTGCAAGCATATGCAAAGGGTTGTAGTAATGGTTGGAAAGACCTAATTTCTCATGAGGAAGAGGGCGTGGGATTGGTATGTGTTAATGGTTAGGGTGAATACTTTAATTTAATGTAATGTATGTGTTAATGTCGATTCACATACATTTTGTTAATTTTTTCAGATATAATCTAACACAAATGTATCATATGTTCACCATTTGCAATTAACTCATTTTTTGAATGAAAATTTTGATAATATCATGGTCCCACGTTCAGTTTCCAGTCAAGATATGTTGAGAGATGTTAGTTTTTTTTTAAGAGTTCATGTTGATACTATTATTCTACTTTTATTATATCAATATCGTGAGGACATATTTTTAAACGAAATAATTACAATTATAATTAAATCTTAACACATTATGATTCCATCTGTTGTTTTCAACATAGCGCCACTCTCTTCCTCCCTATTAGATGATGTGTCAAATATTCGCTCCTCTCAAGTGTTGTTAGGTTCCTATAATACTAGTATATTCCCTTATTATTATTGTTGTTGTAGCCCCTTATTGTTATTTTTGTGCCCATGTTATCCCCATATTGTTATTATTGTACCCCATAGAAGCCCAATATTGTTATTGTTGATCCCTTACATTATTATTGTTATGTTGGCTCTGATTATATTGTGACCCCTTAGACTCCTCTATATAGAAAGGAGGTATTTTCATTTGTATCATCCAAGAATTTTTCATTTTGTGTGATGTAAAGAATTCTTTCCCCTCCAAGAGGCTACTTTTGAAGTCGTTGATCTATATCTTTCTTCTATTTTATGAGCTAGTTGCATAACAATTGGTATTGGAGCTTGGATTCTAGGGTTTCACTGTTTCAAATAGGTAATCCTGGAATTTTCATATAATGTTTGTTCTACGGAGCTTCAGAAGCTCATATTAAAACCCATTTGAGCCTAAATTATGATGAACCTTGGGGCCGAAATTTGGATATTGTCTCGCTATATTTTCATAGATATGAGCTGAGGAATTTGGGGTGCTTTGTAGGCTCCCGAATTCGATATCCAATAGGTCACCTTGCAATAATCATCATAAATTTCTCTCTGTGCATCAGATTCAAATTTTGTAAAAGGTAATAGAAAGAGGACAGACTATAGTTTTTTGTATATCATTTTTAAAGTCGAAGATCGAAACAGTGACATGTGACACATCGTACAAGTTTTCTCTACTGAACAAGTCTATAATTAGATCATCGCGGGAGATTGTGCATAATTATTTCTTGGATAATCCAATCATGATCAGACTTTTAGGGTTGGAAAGCAGACTTTGATTGCTATCACACGATGGAATTTTAGAACTTAGAGATCTGAAATTATAGAGTTACAGTGGCTTCAATATCGATCTCATACAAAGTGGAAACAAAAAATGTGTGTAGTTCTTTTTTTTTGGAAAGTAGTTTGAAGTGATTCAAAGGGAATTGTGAAGCATAATTATCATTCATTGATGACCTGAAGAAATAAAATGGAAAAACCTAGTAAGCAACCTTAAATCTCTACAATGACACATGAAGAAGCGGAAGAAATGCAACATGATATATAAAAAATACGAGACTAAATGTAACAAATTTCGCTCTCACAAAAATTAAATGAAGTTAATATGGATGGTTTAAAGAATGGAATGGAAGCTAACATGGATGGCATGGAAGCTAAGATGGATGGTATAGAAGAAAAACTTAAAGACAACATGGAAGATTTGAAGATAGATTTGACAAAGTTGCTACAAGAAATGCTCACTAATGGAGAAAGGGTAGTAAAGGAAACTCATGATGAGAAAAGAAGATATGTTTGTCATGATTTCATAGACTCTAATGTTGGATTGAAGACCCACCATGTTCCAAATATCGATATGAGGAAGTTTGATGTAAATGATCTCGTAACATGGATACTACACATGGAGCAATATTTGAATCTCCATAATGTCAAAAAACCACAAAAGGTATGCATTGCAACTTTATATTTGGAACCCAATCAGTTTGTATGGTATCGATGGCTTTGCTCTCGTAAAAAAATTTTCACTTGGGAAATTTTAATGGAAGAAATTATGGCACATTATGGGGATACAAGAAACAACACATTTTTTATCCAATTAATAAATCTCAAACAAAAGGGTTCAATGGTGGAGCACATTGAGGACATCCAACAATTGAATATAAGGGTAAAATATATTCTAGAAGAGCATTTGATTGATGTGTTCATAGGGACTTTAAAGGACAATATCCAACATGACATTTTCCTTTGGGAACCTAATTCATTGGAGAAGGCGTTCATGCTAGCAAGAAAAATTGAAAGCGAAATTATGGCAATAGGAAAGCCTACCAATCACAACTATAAAGATGGAAGTGTTGTTGCACCTAGCCTTCCACAACCTACAATGTTGACACAACAATAATTGGAAGAAAAAAGAGAGAAAGGGCTTTGTTACAGTTGTGATAGAAAATACACTAAAGGTCATAAGTTTACCGAGAAGAAATTATTTTAAATAGATTGTGAAGATGAATAAGGAAAAGAACAAGAAACATCAAAAGAAGAGGATACACACCAGGAACAAACCCTAGAGAAATAAGAAATGAATCTGACCATATCTTGTAATGCATTGGTTGAAATTAAGCTACTCCTCAAACTATTAAGATATAAGGACATATCAAGAAGAAAAAGGTAATAGTGTTGATTTATTTGGGCAGTACACATCATTTCGTTCATTGTAAGATAGCCAAGGAATTGAATTGCTTCCTATATCCAATACCATAGTGTCAAGTGATGGTTGCAAATGGAGGAACCATAAATTTCTCTAGAAAGTGCCATAATATCAATATATCCATGGGATAATATGTGTTGAATAGTCCAATTCCTTCCATTCCAAAGGGTGGTGTTGATGTTGTACTAGAAGTCCAATGACTACAATCTTTGGATACATTAGCTTTTACTTTTCAAGAATTTCTCTTGAAATTTTTTCGGAAGGAAAGGAAGTTGAATTAAGGGGTATCGAAGGGAAACAAGGAAAAATAATCAGCTCTAATGGCATGAAAATGCTTCTAAAGAAAGAACAACGAGGTTTAATTTCACAATTATGTTCACTAGAGGTTCCCACATCGAAATCATCTATTTCTCCAGATCTCCAAAAAGTCTTAGACAATCATTCCAAGGTATTTGACACTTCTAAAGGCCTCACATATATTCGTGATCATGATTGTGCTATTCATTTGATTCCAAGAAGTGTTTCTCCAAACATCATGCCTTACAGATATCCCTATGCCCAAAAGAGTGAAATTGAATGCATTGTTACAAAAAAGCTAGAGGCTAGTATAATTCGACCTAGTCAAAGTTCTTTATCTGCTTTAGTAGTATTGGTACACAAGAAGGATGAATCATGGTGCATGTGTCCAGATTATAGGGAGCTCAACAAGCTCGCTATTAAAGATAAATTTCCCATTCCTGTCATTGATGAATTATTGGATGAATTGCATGGAACAATTTATTTCACCAAGTTTGACCTTCGTTCGGGATATCATCAAATCATAATGAAAACTGAACACATTATGAAAACATCATTTAGAACTCATGAGGTTCATTATGAATTTTTGGTCATGCCTTTTGGCCTTACCAGTGCACCGTCTACTTTTCAAGGTTTGATGAATTCAATTTTCAAACCCTTCCTTAGAAAATTTGTGTTAGTATTTTTTGATGATATACTAATCTACAAAAAGTCTTGGAAGGATCATGTTCAACATGTTGATAGAGTGCTCAAACTATTGGAGGAGAAACAATTATATGAAAAAACCTCCAAATGTTTCTTTCGAGTACAAGAGGTGGAATATTTGGGTCATATTGTATCTCATGAAGGTGCTAATGTAGACCCTAGAAAAATTAAAGCCATTAAGGAATGGAAAATCTCCACACCCATAAAGCATTGCGAGGATTTCTTGGGTTGACAGAGTATTATCCCAAGTTTGTTAAGAATTATGGGAGAATAGAAACAACTCTAACAACATTCCTGAAGAAAATTGCATTTTCTTGGACTCTAGAATCATTGAAGGCCTTTGAACATCTTAAAGAGGCAATGTTCCAAGCACCAGTATTAGCTACACTAGACTTAATAAAAACATTTATCATGGAATGTGATGCCTTAGGACATGGGATTGGTGTTGTTTTAATGCAAGAAGAAAGACCCATTGCTTTCGGAATTTTTCCAATCAAAGGAAAGTATTTACAAAAGCTATTTATGAGAAGGAAATGTTGGAAATACTACATGCACTTAAGAAATGGTGACCTTACTAAATGGGGAAGATACTTCAAGGTAAAAACAGATCATTGATAGTCTTAAATACTTTTTAGAAATAATCTTATCTTCAGAAGAGCAGCAAAAATGGGTCACAAAGATGTTGGGCTATGACTTTGGAATCATCTACAAAAAAGGGAAGCAAAATGTTGTTGCAGATGCACTCTCAGGAAAGGATGAGGATGTGGAAGCATTTATTTGTGTCATTTCTATTATCCACCTAGATTGAATGAATGAAGCAAGGGATGAGTGGAACAATGAGGAAGAATTGTGGGAACTCATTCAAAAGTTGCAGCAAGATCTGAGTACATCTGATACATTTAGCTAGGAAAATGATTCATTATGGTACAACGATCACTTATACCTATGTAAGAATTCCCAACTCAAACAAAAGATTCTTCTAGAATTGCACACCTTTCACTTTAGAGGGCATTCAGGATTTTTAAAAACTTACCACAGGGTTAAGAAGGATTTTTTTGGATGACCTTAAATCTAACATTCAAAATTTTGTGGTGGAATGTCTAGTTTGCCAACAAAATAAAGTTGATACAATTAAGACCCTAGGTTTATTACAAATTTTAGCCATTCCAAGTCAACGTTGGGACGAGGTTTCAATGGATTTTATCAAAGGTTTACCCAAGTCTGAAGGAAAGAGTGTCATCGTGGTGGTAGTTGATAGACTTACCTAGTATGCACACCTTTGTGCATTATCTCATCCATTTAAAGCCACTATAGTTGCTACTGCATTTATGGAAACAATTCAAAAGCTACATGGAAACCAAAATATTATTGTAAGTGAAAAACATCCTATTTTCACTGGAAATTTTTGGATAGAATTATTTTCTTGTCTCGGTACTCAATTAGCTCATAGCTCATCTTATCGTCAATCTGATGGGAAAGTTGAGATAGTGAACACATGTTTGGAAGGATATCTTCATTGATTTTTATTTGATTAATAGACACAATGGGTAAAATGGTTTCCTCTAGCCAAATGGTGGTATAACACTCCCTTCCATACTATAAGAAAAATGACCCCAGTTATCCCACTTTATGAATATCATGCACCATCCATCACATCATATTTAAGAGAAAATTTTAAGGTTCAAGCAATGGAGTAGCACATCGAGCATCAACAAAAATTCTCCAACTCTTAAAGATTAACCAACTTTGCGCAGATAGAATGGAACCAATGTGCATATCAAAACATCATAGGAAATAAGTTTTGATGTAGGTGACTGGGTATTTCTACAACTACAACCATACAAACAAATTTCCCTCAAGCAAGCTAGGAAGGATAATAAATTATCAAAAAAGTATTATGGTTTGTACAAGTGTTGCAAAAGATTGGTACTATGGCATACAAATTGGAACTTCCTGCATCTTCTCGATGCACCTAGTTTTGATTGTTTCATGCTTAAAGAAGGTTATAGGTGACAAGCTCCTAGTTCAAAACAATATTTCCAAAACTTGAGGAGGAAGGAAATATCATATTGGAACTTGCAGAAGTCATAGAAACAAGAACTCGACATCTATGAAATCGATCAATTTTAGGTTATCTCATCAAGTGGAAGAACTTACCTGCCTAAAACTTCAACATGGAGGATGAGAATTTTAATATAGAATATCCCAGGAACTATTCAAGCATTGAGGACAAAAAACCTTTTTAAAGGACAGGGGCATGTTAAGGTCCCTATAATACTTAGTGTATTCCCTTATTATTATGTCATTCATTAGGCCCCTTTATTGTTATTAATTATTTTTGTGACCATTTTGTCCCCATATTGTTTATTATGTGCCCCATAGAAGCACAATTGTTATTGTGTTCCCTACATTATTATTTATGTCGGGTCTGATTATATCTTGACCCCTTAGACTCCTATATATAGAAAGGAGGGCCTTGTCATTTGTATCATCCAAGAATTGTCCATTTTGTGTAATGTAAAAGGAGGTTTTTCCCCCTCAAAAGAGGTTACTTTGAATTTGTTGATCTATCACTTTCTTCTATTTTGTGAGCTGGTTGCATAACAAGTATTGAATATTTCATTTTTGTTTTGTTATAAATTGAAGCAATTTTCATTTAAAAATGAGATCTCTATCTTACAGTTTTAAATTTTTCAAATTTTAGTTTTGTGGAGACGGTTTCCATTCTTCAAGGACATTAGCAATGGACTCATCAATGGGGATAGGATCATCTAAACAATTTGAAAAAGTTGTTTAACAATTTTTTTAATATTGCGAGTTTATGCATTTTCATGTGAAATTTTAAATTTTTAATTTGTACATGTACATGTATTGTACACAACATCCATGAGGGAGAATTGCATGAGGAACACCATGAGGTATTGCATGGAATTTGAAACTTGAGTCAGTTACAAGGATTTAATCCTCTAGACAATTTGAAGAAATTGATACTTGATTTTTTTAATATTGCGAGTTTATGAATGTTCATGTGCAATTTTTAAATTTTTAATATATATACATTTACATGTATTGTATAGGTTATCCATGAGGGTGCAATGCATGGAGAACACCACGAGGGGGGAATGGAGGGAAAACACCATGAGGTATTGAAT
>APFE031234442.1:0-28108 GCA_000404065.3 Pinus taeda
AAAGTTTTGGTTTAATGAGTTAATGCTTTATTCCTTACCATAAGGTAAATAAAAATGGTTGAATTTTGTCAATGTAGAATAAATTATTTAAATTTAAAAGGGTAGAAAATTACATATTATCACAAAATCTTTTGGAAAACTAAAATGGCACACTCGTAACACTCCAATAAATAAATTCATGTATTGATATTTCAAATTGTAAATTAGAGAGAAACTCACCACTAAAATTTTGGTTCAACGGGTCAATGTTTTATTCCTTTACCATAAGGTAAATAAAAATGGTTGAATTAAATTTAAAAGGGAAATGGTCGAATTAAATTTAAAAGGGTAGAAAATGAAAACACCAAAAATATTTCAAGATCATATAAAAAATATAAATTTGTTGAACATTATTAAATTATTGAGATAAAACAAATTAAGTCAGAGAAATTGCAGATTTTTGCAACATACTACTAATTTCTATTTTAATTCTAGGATTTACCTCTTGTATCCATCCCTTCATACTCTTTATCCTTATATTTTATTTCTACTTTTTCCAAATTGAACCTAAAAATTGTGTTACCCACTTTCATCTTTTCATTATGAATTTTATGTTCAAGTTCAATTAACATATTTTTGTCATTTGTAACAATTATTATAATTTTTAAACAAGGAACGAAAAAATAATTATTCTTCTTGGTCACCTCACTTCCATGGTTCATACAGGTGAAGCTAAAATAAACATAATTAAAAGTTAAAACTACCTAATACTAAACAACAACTCCTAATACTAAACAACAACTCTGGTAAAGTATCAATAAAAATTCCCTCCCCGTGGCACTTAAAAATTCCTTCCCCGTGGCACTTAAAAGAGGCGGTGCAACAATTATAGATAACATGAATTTTATGTTCAAGTTCAATTAACATATTTTTGTCATTTGTAACAATTATTATAATTTTTAAACAAGGCTTTTCAATTTGTAGAATGAAAAAAATATTATTCTGCTTAGTCTCGTGCATAAGCACCTGCATGGACCTGCATGTAAGCTAAAATCCAAATAATTAAAAGTTTAAAAAATAAAAAGTCATTCCCCGTGGCACTTAAAAGAGGTAGTGCAACAATTATATCCAAATAATTAAAAGTTAAAACAATAAAAAGTCCTTCCCCGTGGTAGTTAAAAGAGGCGGTGCAACAATTATATCCAAATAATTAAAAGTTAAAACAATAAAAAGTCCTTCCCCATGGCACATAAAAGAGGCAGTGCAACAATTATAGATAACACAATTACACTGCACCTTTTGTTGTGGAAAGACAGTTTGACATAATTTTAATTATTGAGATGGACAAAGAAGATGTCACCTCAAATCCAGTGAGGAGAAGACAAAAATGACATCCAAAGGAGGTGAAATTACCTGGAGAGACTATTCTCAAAGGGCACAAAATTTTTGACTTGATGCTAAAGTTACAACAGGGAATCAGGTTGAGTTATTTTTCAGCTTACTCATCCATCTGAGGTAGAAAAATTTCAAATTACTTTTTTAAAGATCTTCTAGTGGTCTTTGACTAAAGATGTGACAACCTTTCTCACTAGATGTTTTCAGATTGCAATTTAGAGTTGGGTATTGTTAGCACTGAGTTTCTCTAAATAAACAAAATTGAATATTAGATAAATTTTCACACCATTTAATTGCTAACTCAATTTCTCTCTTATAATGTTGAATATTTTCCAAACTATTGAAACAATACTTATGTAATTTTTTGTTGTGAGCTAATATATTTATAACGTTCTAGGTGAATGCAACTCTTCATGTTAGATCCATATTTAAGATGGTTCTTATATTTACCATTAATTTATATTGCTATAGTTTGTGCATAATGTTGTATTGTTGCTTTAAAGTATTTTACAAAATTTTTCATAAAGAGGAGGGACATCTATGTATGCGAAGAAACAAAACTAGAAGAGAAAGCTCAATTTATAAGTATTTAAGGTGGATCTTATATTTACGATTAATTTATATCACTATAGTTTGTTCATAATTATTTATTGTTGCTTTAGATTATTTTACAAAATTGTTCATAAAGAGGAGGGACATCTATGTATGCTAAGAAACAAACCTAGAAGAGAAAGCTCAACTTATAAGTATTGGCTATAGAAATAAAAACAATCACCCAAAAGAGCATAGACTATACAAAATTCAAAACATTGGGCCAAGGAAAAGGAAAACCCATTTGATACAAATAGATGAGTTAGATGAGAATGAGATCAATTTCGAAAAGAAAAAATGTGACATGGACCAATATTAACAAAAAACTTCCTACTCTTGAAGGAAAACCTCTTGCTAATGACCAATCAGAATACCAATTTTTCTAGATCTAATCCTTGATAAGCCCTGAAATTCCTCAAAACAAATGTATCCTTCCTCCACTGTCAGGGCCCTCTTTGAGACATAATCCACTTGTGCATTCCATTCACAATAACTGTGATGAAAAAAAATATGTTGAAAGGTAGATTTGAAGTACGATCCTTTCCTTCCAACTGTGAATAGAAAGTGCTTGTAGAGAAAAGCACCCTTATATCCACTTGATCACACACATAGAATCGCTAAAAACCTGACCTTAACACCATATGTAGAGAAAATAAAAAGTAAATCTCATGCTGTAATCAATTCTACAATCGTGTTTCATGATTTGCCTGTGTTTATGTTGGGATGGAATGCATATTCTATAAGCTTTTGAGGTTCCACTCTAACCTACAAATATGTCCTTCAAACTAGAAGGTTCCAACTTGGTCATTTTCTCATCTGGAATAATAATGTAGATAGGACAATTGAAAAACTCAAATATGTGTTACTTGATGCTTCTAAATTCCTCGGTTGATGTCTTATCCTTCAAAATTTTGTGAGGATACCTATTCAAAATATAGACAATGATAAGACATGTTTATACATAGAGGCACATGAGAAGAACTAGATCATGAATCATGGATTTGACTATTTTATGATAGATATGTTCCTCCTCTTCGAAACCCTAATCTACTGAGGATTGTAGGTAACTACCAACGTTTTCTTGATTCTTTCTTTCGTGCAAAAGGTATCAAACTCCTTTGGGGTATATTCTTATCCATTGTCGTACCATAACAACTTAATATTTATACCTATTTGATTTTAGACAAGACCCTTAAACTCTTGAAACTTCTCAAAGTCCTCGTCCTTGGTTTCCATGAAGCAAGTCTATGACTTCCTAGAAGAATCATCAATAAAATATTCGTAGTAAAAGTTGAAGACATGTGCCCACATACATTTGAGTGGATTAGGTCAGAAACCCATCTTGACCTATCTTCATTACCAGGAAAACATCCTTCACATGCTTGCCAAGTGCACAACCCTTGCACACTCCTTTCTTCTCAGCCTTGAAGATTGGCAATCCCCACACCATGTTCTTTAATATTAGCAACATTCACTAGAGAAAGTGACTTAGTCTCTTTTGCCGAAGCTCACACAAGTTGTCACTATCATGCCATAAAGTTATTATAGGATTCCCTTTGCAATTTAGGATGAGGACTTGTTGATATTCAAAGTTAGTCGTATATGTAATCTCTATCATCACTGAAACTGGAAAGAGATTTTTAGTTATGATAAGTACATACAAAACATAAATAACTTAGTAAGATTAAGGATATCATTTGATGGATCCCACTCTTGCAAGTGGATACATGGCATCATCACCAAGTTCTACTCAGCCTTTCTTCTCAGCCTTGAAGATTGGCAATCGCCACACCATGTTCTTCAATATTGGCAACATTCACTAGAGAAAGTGACTTAGTTTCTTTTGTCGAAGCTCACACAAGTTGTCACTATCATGCCCTAAAGTTATTATAGGATTCCCTTCGCAATTTAGGATGAGGACTTGTTGATCTTCAAAGTTAGCTGTAAATGTAAGCTCTATCATCACTGGAACTGGAAAGAGAATTTTAGTTATGATAAGTACATAAAAAACATCAATTACTTAGTAAGATTAAGGATATCATTTGATGGATCCCAATCTTGCAACTGGATACATGGCATCATCACCAAGTTCTACTAAAGGTACTCTTGTTAGAGTTTGTATGTTTGCAGGCTCCACTATCCACATACCAGTCGACATCAGACATGATGTCAGATGATAAGCATCAGACCATTCAGAAGTGTATCTCAAGATTGGATGAAAGCTCATCCACATGATTTTGCACTCCTTGTAAGTCACTTATAGCGTTAATTTGATCTCGAACCATTACCCTATGAAGGTGAAGGGTTCAGTTTGGATGAGGCAATGAAAGATAAAATTATGGTCTCGGATGCAATTTTTAATGAAAGTAAGCTCTTGGATTGAGCACTTGGGAATGAAGTTGTGCATGCCTTTGGTTTGAATAGATTATTTGATTGTATTACATTTAACATTTAGATTTATTTTTTCATTCAAATTTGGCTATAGTTAGATCACCTAACATATCACATTTTCTTTTCATTCATGCTCTTCTTCCATATGTGCTACCGACTTACGGCGTTTCCTTTGCAGCATATGGTGAAAATGCTAGTTATTATGTTTTTGGAAACGTACTGTGAAGATCACTTCCAGCTGGCAATTCCTTATTCATTTTGTGAAAAATTTATGCCCGTGATATTAGTAAAAACACAATAAGTAGGGAAAGGACTTTGCCACATAATGTATTATTAATGTTATAAATTTAAATTTATTAATAAATTTAATTTGGAGGATCAAGCAACTAGTGGAAGAGTGTCATGAAATTAACATATTTACATAATTAAGCCCAATAAATTAGGAAATATGAAATCAATATATTCAGATAATTAAGCCAAGTAAATTATTAGGAAATATTATATCAACATATTCACATAATTAAATCTATTAAATTATTAAATTATTAAGAAACTATTGCCAATATTTACATTTATTGATAGTAACCTTATCTTTTATTAAATTATTGATATTTTTTTTTATTTGTGAAAAACAATATTCAACCAATTATTAAATATACTTATTTATTATTAAAAAAATATAATCAATAAATATGTAAGTTCATAATTATAACTATTGATATAAAAAATATAATTCATAAATATGTATGTTTATCTGGTGGTCTAGCCACTCTTTGGGATCCAGCTCGTGTAAGACCTAAAGCGTACAAGTGTTGTGCAGGGATTATTATAGCGGCTTCCATCAGGGGATGCGACTTTCCCATCAATATTCTCAATATATATGCGCCATATAAATCCCGTGCTCCCTTCTGGAAAAGGATTTTTGCCACAGATCTGTTTGACATCGATCATCTCCTTATTGTTGGCGATCTGAACACGGCTTTGAAATCTAAAGAGGTATGGGGATAGGGGAAGTTAAATAATGCACTTGTTGATCTCATTAATTTTGAGATGCTCAAGAGGAATATGGTAGATATTACGCTTGTGGTGATGAAACTGACTTGGACAAATGGCAGAGTTGGCAAGGCCTATATAGCTAAAAGGTTAGATCGGTTTATTGCTCATATCAGCCTCCTCAATAAAATGGGTATGCCAAGCTCATCTGTGGAAAGCATTATGATATCGGATCACAATCCCATTCTTCTAACATGGCCTGGAAATCAATTCAGAAGGGGATATCCATTCAAGTTTGACAGAGGTCTCCTACAGGATTCTGCATTCAATGAATACATTCAAAATGCATGGAAAGTGATTAAGGACAGGGACAAACTCCTCATTTTCTCTACCTTTAGAGAAAAAATGGCCAAGATAAGGAGATTGGTGAAAAAATGGCTGATTCAAAAACTACAGAAAGATAGAAGAGATTTACAGAGGATTCAACAAGAGCTGGACTTGTTGCTGGGATCAACAGATTATGCTTCTTGCTCTATTGAGATGAAGTGTCGATTAAGGAATTTGGAGAAGGAAAAACTCAGTCTGCTGCAATAGGAGGAAGCAAAATGGAGGCTCAAAAGCAGAGCTTTATGGATTCAGGAAGGAGATAAAAACACCAAGTTTTTCCATAACTACGCAAATGCAAGGAGAGCCAAAAATTCCATCTGGAAAATAAAGGATGACAAGGGTGGGTATGTTGTTTCCCAGGAGGACATCACAAAGCAGGCTATTTGTTTCTTCAAGGAATAGTATTGCAGAAGAAAAGATATTGCGTTCAGCGATATTCGATGGAGCATTGACCTGGTTCCAGAAATGTTTGACACGGAGAAGAACGAAGCTCTGTTCCAGCCAGTCTCTGAAAATGAACTTCTTGGAGTTATGAAGTCTTTTAAGAAGGACAAATCCCCTGGACCAGACGGATGGACAATATATTTCTTGATCCATTTCTTCGACCTCTTCAAAGTGGATCTGCTCAGGATGGTGGAAGCTTCCAGACTATCGGGCAACATTCACAATCACACCACTTCCACTCTCATTGCTCTTATCCCAAAGAAGGGAGAGCCTGAATCATTCCTGGATTTCAGGCTGATCTCTTTATGCAACATAACATTCAAGATTATTACAAAGATTATAGCTGAAAGAATCAAAGGGACGCTGGCATCCTGTCTCTCTCCAAATCAACATGCTTTTTTAAAAGGTCGAAATATTCTAGATGCCGTCGCCAGCACACAGGAGTGTTTACATTCTATGTTCTTGCATAAAGCTGATGCTGCTATTATGAAAATCAACCTCCAGAAAGCTTATGATGTATTGGATTGGGGATATATGCAAAGTCTTTTGGCGAAAATCAGTCTGAAACCTGGCCCTATTCGATGGATTATGGCATGTATCGAAAATGTAAACTACGCTGTCATAATTAATGGTATTCCCTCTCCATACTTTCGTGCGAAAAGGGGCCTTTGACAGGGCTGTCCATTGTCGCCTCTCCTTTTCATATTGGCCATGAATGCCTTGAGTCTGCACATCAACCGCGCAGTGGAGGAAAAAGCATATGCTCCGGTAAAGATCTGTAAGCAAATATATATCTCTCATAACCTGTTCGTTGATGATGTATTATTATTTGCAATGATGTCTAAAGCAGCCTGGACATGCATTAAGAATATTCTTGACCGTTTCCAAAGGGCTACTGGGCTTGTTATTAACAAGGCCAAATCGATCCTGTATCATAATGAAACCGACTGGGACACGACCTTATGGATTGCTCAGCTCTTTGGAATAGAAACAAGATCTTTGTCTGATGGAATTAAGTATTTGGGATTTCGCCTAAAAGCTAAGGCTTATTCAAAGAATGATTGGAGGTGGCTTGTTGAGAGATTTTTTAGTAATATTTCATTGTGGGAATACAGATCTTTATCGTTGGGAGGTAGAGTTGTCCTCACCCAATCTGTCTTGATGCAAATGGCGGTTTACTGGGCCCATCTTTATCAGCTCCCGGACAATATTATCTAGGCCATGAACACGATATCCGCCAACTTTATTTGGGGTGCTAAAGCAGATAGAGGTAAAATCCATCTGTCAAAATTGAATCTCTTAACGTTGCCAAAAAAGTTTAGGGGATGGGGTCTGATGGATTTAAGGATTTTCGGAAAAGCCCTGGTCTGCAAAAACCTTATGGAGAGGAATCTTCGGCGCAAATCCTTGGAGTGCAATCATTCATCAAAAGTATCAAAAAGGCAGAAGCTTGGAGTTCTGGTTCAGGTTCGGCTCCATTGGAATTAAACAGGGGTCTGTAATTTGGCTCAGCTTCAGGAAAATTGAGAAATATTTCTTTAACAATCTAAAATGGAGGATGTTCTCCGGAAGGAAAATCTTCATTGGTCTCGACTCAATTGCGGGCTATAGGGGCAATCTCCATGTTCCGGCTCCTCTTCTTTTTTTCCTTCACAGAATGGGTATTTTTACTTGGGACATGATTATCGCGGAGTGGAGGGGCCTTACGCCTGCGCTGAAGGATGCAGTTGTCATTGGCCTTCCTCAGGCCCTGCTTTTACTCTGGGAAAATGTCAAGAATGCTCTTGTTGAAGGAGGGATGAAGCGTGTAGAGACAGAAGATCACTTAGTATGGTCCCTATCTCACTCTCATTCAATAGCGACTGTAAAAGACATCTACTCTGATATCGTCTCCAAAAAAATTATGCCTGCAAGACAGATTTTTCTGGTGTATTGGTGGAAACTTGGTTGTCCTCTCAAAGTGATTATTTTCTCATGGTTAGTCTTTTACAACAAAAATTTAACATTGGAAAACTTGAGGAAGAGGTCTTTGCACGGTCCCAGCAAATGTGTGTTGTGCAACGCGGAGGAGGAGACAAACTTCCACATGTTCTTCAAATGCGCGGTCTCTCAACAAATCTGGTATGAATTGGCTTCTTCTTTTTATTTTCCTCGCCTCAGTTTCATTTCTGTTAATGCAGCTTTTGCTTGGTGGGGAAGACAAGAAGCATCTAAGCGTCCAATCCTTCCCATCACATTATGGTGTGTTTGGAAGTGGAGAAATTTAAAAATTTTTGAAGACTCAAACATCTCCTTCAACTCTGTTTTGTTTAAATTCTACTCTTTCTATCAATCGATCCGAAGATAGGTCAAAGTCTGTAGCAATGTCTGGCACATAGTGCTTCGTTTTTTGTGGGTGTCCAGGATCTAATCACCGAGAGTACCAGTTGGCTTGCTCTTCTATATTGTAGCGCCTCCTCCAGTTTCAGGAGTTGTCTTCCATCTGAGTGCACTGGGATCCTCTCTTTTCGTTCATTTTGGTTTCGTTTTGTCATCAACTCCATACAAAAGTACATTATGGCAAAAATGTTGATATATGTTTTGATGCTGTCAGGTTTGAAATCATATGATTCTATTTGGTGCTCAGTGTTCTCATTTTATATGTCTTTCAACAATATGTAAAATCTGTTTCTTAGCTGTCCTATGAGTCTGGTCACCATTGATATGGGAACCAAATCTTTTATCTGTTATCTACAGACCATGATGTATATTGCCTCAATATAATATATTGCTTTTCTTTCTGAAAAAATTATAACCATTGATATGAATAATTAAATGTTGATATTTTTGTAAATATTCATGTTAAAAAAAATGAAATAGAAAATAATATATAATTAATAATTTAATTTATAATAAAAAAATGATAATCATAAAATTATAAGAAAAAGTTTAAGAATCCGTACGAGTGTATTTTATTTTAAAATTTGATAAAATGTTATGGGAAATTATGAGCTCCATGTTATAATAGCACCAAGTATAATATTTTCTTAATTTGATTAGATTGATTCAAAGAAGAAGAAAGACCATGGTGGAGTGAAAAATCTCTAGGCTACCTACTCCTTGAGTCTAATTGATAGAGACTAAAACATGCCTCTAAAAACTTGAACTTGGATAGATGGGTTGGCAAGCCACAATCCCAACCACTCGAACCAAAAACCATTGGTCCAATAGACTTAATGTTATTGGAAAGAACATATCACATTTAGACCCTAATGATAGAGCCAAAAATATATACTTCAATTTTTTTATTTAAGGAACAAATTTTTTTTATTTACTTTTAATGTGAAAATATTTAGGGCAAGCAAAAATATATACTTGTAATAATATATTTTTTACAATTTAATAATTAAAATCTAAATATATATGATAAGTATTAACATTTTTTCCACAATTATATATATATATATCTATATATAATAATAATATACTATATATAATATATATATATATATATATATATAGATATATAGATAATATATATATATATAGATATATATATAAACACTTCTTAAACAACAAATATATTATATTTTAAATTCCATATTTAAATAATAAAATACTTCTTAACAAAAAAATATATATCTCTAGTTGAAATAATAATAAAATATATATTTTCTTATTTGACATTTTTAACTAATAAGATGTGAGTTGGTATAAGTGGATTAGGTATAGGTTAGAAAATCTGCATTTACTTTATGTTAAAAAAAGGAATATTTAAAAAATGCAAAAATCAAAATTTAGATTATAATAAAATAAAATTATAAAATACAAAATAATATGAAAGGATAGTTATGATTAGGTGCCTTATGTAGAAAAAGTAGTAAAACAATGAAGCTAAGAGGTTATGTTATTAGATTTTTAATCTATAATTTTTAAAGTACTCACAATTCACAATGCCAATTTGTAATAAACAGGGTTAAAACACTAATAATGGGAGTGTCAACGTTATCGTGTGTTTGAAAATAAAAATAAAAAGGAAATGTGCTGACATTCAAGGTATCAACGCCTAAGAGAGAAATTCAAATTTTGTCTTATAATGCGCTAATGGATTACACGTTAGTAGAGGGGAGATCATTGATCAAACACATGTTGATGATTTGGATGGTGAGGTCGCGTGATTTGTTGAGGGATATCGCCGCCGAGAGGTAATACAGGTTAAAGATATGATTGTATGGTAAGGGTTTTTCAAATTAAATCTCAGTTTGTTATAATGATGAGCAACATGACACATTCTAGAATAAGTTACCCCATTTAGTAATACCTGTATAACCCATGATTGAGGTGTTTTTTTCTTATGCTAAATGAATACATATTGTTAAATGTTCCCCAAAGATCAAGGATCAAATCACGATCATGCTTCTTGTGTTTTAGTTGGTGGTGAGAAACATGGGAAGGAGTGGAAAATTGAATAGAAGTGAGCTTAAGGCACCAGAGCTATGCAAAGTTTATCCTTAAATCCAACAACGGTTTAGGGAAGTCGGATGGGAGGAATTTTTCAATCATTTTGCATGTCACCATGTCGAAGGTGCCAAAGAATTTATTCAAGGTTTCGATGGTCAATGGGTGATTGTTGGGGGAATTAATTTTCAGGTGATAGAGGATTTGATAGCTGAAGTCATATGTTTGCCTACAAATGAAGAGAGAGCATTCAGAAGTCATGTTTTAGCTGGCGTTGATGTTCCCTTTTTTCTAAAGGATGAATTTAAAGAAATGAATTGGTCTTTAGGGGTGCAGAGGTCCTGGTTAATATATGAATGACATTGTCTCTAATGAATCACCTAGTCATATTTTACCTGCGAAGGACGCTACAATCGATTCAATCTTTATCACTTCTGATTTTTGGCTCACACAACAGGTCAGTTGAAAATCAATACCCCTCATTTTCTATTGGAAATCCTGAAACATATGTCGGCTAGAGTTAGAGTAAGAACAAATGTCTCCTCCCACTTCACATATCATAAGGGTCTAATAATATTGTTAATTGAAATCTAATTAAGAAAAGTTGGAAGGACCTGAGAGCACTTTTTGTTTTGTGGATGGTGTGAACTTCATCTTGCAAAACCGAAAAGGGGTAAGAAGAAGGGTAGTAAAAAGAAGGTTAAGTAACCACAAAATCTTGAGCATGGGACCTCAACTCAAATGACATTATCTATATAGACAAGGAGTCAGAAAAAGGAAGAAAAAGTCCCTTCTTTGGTTCCTAAATTACCTAGAGTTTATACCAAGAAAAGCAATAGGCTAAATAAAATGAAGGATACCCCTCCTCCCACTAAAAACCTACCTACAGACATCACGAAAACAGAGAAAGCTAAGGGAAAAATGGTTGAGCGCAAAGCTGAGCAGACACTAGTAGAGAAGGAACCCACCTTGGGAGAGATGTTTAAAGGTGGAAAAAGACCCCACATCAGGCCATGGAACAAAATGAGACTAAACATAAAGTTGAAACAGAATCTTGATTTGGAAAAGGAGGTCATACATGTAGACAAAACTCCTTAGAAGGACTCGATCATAAGCCAAGATAAGTCTACGAGCTCAAAGAGACCAAATAAAGCCAAAACCTCAAATAAAGGGGTTGTCAGTGAGGGTCAAAAGAGTAAGAGACAGAGGCGGACTAATGTGGATATCCCACTAGAAGAAGCTAGCACACTTAGCTACTTGGTTTTTGACCATTTGTTTATTGTTCATTGTCAAGGTGAAATTTTGAGCTATAAACGATAACCCAATTATCAATTATTTTGCATTGGTAAAAGAAAATGGGTGCAACACCCTCCTCCCACATCTACCCAAGCAACCGACCAGTCGAAGTAAACATGCGATGAGAGGCCACTATGATATGATTTGACTTCCTAAGTCACCTTAAGGAAGTGGAACCGACGGAAACACACCATACAGACATCCAATATCATTAACAGAACCCTCAAAGGAAAAATCAGACACTCAGACAATCTATCCCTGAGTCCCACTATTGTTTTAGGTCTCTTGGGCCATGGTCACTCTCATGCTATGGGTAACAGAAAGACCAACAACCTAAAGTCACTCTCACAGGCCTACCTACCAGCGACTGGGGACCAAAATTTCCAGTTTTGTGCCAACGACCCCGAGATTTAAGCCTCTTTCTCAAGCTGAGAGCCCAAGACACTGCCCAGAACTGACCCATCTCTTCAAATCGATAAAGTAACATGGAAATGAAAGTAATAAAGAAAATATTTGTTCAAGACCTTGAATAGATCCCTGCTAGCCATGACAGAAATTTAGTTAAACATATCTTCAACACACAATCCACAGGTGTAAACAACATAATTAAGTGTACGGATATCATACTTATCTGAGAATCACTATGAAACATTGTTCCCTCATAACATTTTCTACATTATCATCTATTAGGTCATAGGAACATTATCCATTCACATACAAGTAAAACATGTTGAGAGCCATACATAGTTGTTGTCATAAAATGTGCATATAACCACCCATAATAGGAACAAAAATACAATAAACATATCAGCCATCAAATCCATAAATACATCAATACCTTTACACATGAAAATAAAGGGAATGGATTTCTCATTAATGAATGCAATGAACCAACCGGACATGGGACTACCACGTTCCACCCAACCGTAGAATGGTTGAGCCAAATCTCTCTTCATTCATTCACCCCCTTGCCATATTCCAAGCATGAATGTAGGGTATCATAGAAAACATCAATCAAAACTCATCCAAGGCTTCTAGAGGTCATCCACCTCAACCCATAAAACAATGATTCCACCTCATGGTTAGACATCGCCAAAACCATCACCAGATCGGTCTCCATCCTAGCCATCAAGGGCTCTAGAGAGTTCGTTCCAACCAAGGCTCCAGGACTAGTAACTCAACCCACCAAGGGCTCTAGATATTTTTTCCAACCAAGGTTCTAGGACTACTAACTCAACCCAAGTTGTTACAGGGCTCCAAAGTGTTTGTCCAACCAAGGCTCCAGGAACTAATAACTTAACCCAAGCTAAGGAAACATCAGAACCAATCAAAACAAAACAATGAAATTAAACCCATAATCACCATGGCTATCCATGAAATGTAAAGGTTAGGAAATCCACTGTCAATCCAAGCAATCCTCCATGCCAATGACAGATCGTGACCAAGAATCCATATGTATATGCCATGCATGTTTAAACTAGTGAAGAAATCATACATGCAACTCGGTACCTACAAGAAAATCTGATGTAGTCGCTGATGTCGATGCCTTCTTGTGCTTTCCTACTCTTCCTTTGCCTTCTTGCTCCAAGAATCCAAGTATGCCACACCCTCCAAGAGTGCTCTAAGAAAACTCTAACTATCCAAGAGTATGAGAGAGAGAAAGAGAAAATGAGAGACCTCCAACACTAAACTGACCAAGTCTTAACACTGACCAAGCTTTCCTACTGATACTCAGAAGCCTTTGTATTAATGAGGCCTCTATTTTCTTCATTTTCCATCATTTTCCATCGTTTTCCTTCATTTTCCTCCTCACATGTAACCTATGACCTTTCACCTTCCCTTTCTCCTAATTTCCATTAGTTTCACAAATGAAATGTTAATAAATGCATCATGCCTTTCCAAAGCCTTTTCCATTGCCTTTGCCAATTTCATTAACCATAAACAACCAAATGAACACCCACTAGGATGTTTTCCCCACCATTCAGCTTGGAATATGTGTCCCATCACCGTGGCCTTATATATTTTTATGTGGAATTTTACTAGGGCTCTTATAAAACCCCCCCAGGGGGAACACCGTCCTCGATGTTCAATGACACCTATAACCAACAATAACACTGAAAAATAAACATACATCCCATGTAGCTTTATAACACAGCTCGTTGCAATATTTACATTGACCATCTACTAAAACAAAACATCATGACAACATTGCAACATACCGCATAGTGGAGCTTTATAACATAGCTCATTGTGGTATTTACAATAACCACATATACACATACACATTTTCTTCAACCGGAAAATAACCATACTTTCTATGGAGCTTTATAAATCCAGCTCGATACAATATTTACAATAATATATGCATATACACATTTGCTCGACCAGCAAATAAAAGATACGATACCTGCATCTGTAACAAGGGAATCTAGAGGCTCACGCCTCCATCCTCAAAGTAATACCAGGATTCACCTCCTTCCAGGGAAGTCTAGATTCCACTGTCAAAGTTAAAGTTGCATCCAATGTCCATCGCTACAATCCAGGGCCACTTTTCCTCTCAGTGAACATTTACCAGCTCATTGTTCCAGGGTGCACTCTCAATGTGCATATGATTCCATATGGCAATGCTAATGACCAAAACAAATCCATCCCTGACCTTCCCTTATTTGCTACACAGTCCTCGGGAAATATGGTCAACCCTTTCATGTAGTCACTTACCTTCCAAGTTCCGCTGGCACCCCTAACCTGGGTAGTCCATCCCTTCACAAGGCTTCCTCTCATCGAAAGATACAGAAACCAAGGCATATCCCTTCCTCAAAACCACCATACTAGTCATAGCATGCTCATGACAATCAATGGACACAATTGGGTACTAGTGTCCCATAATGGCCTTGTTCCTGAAGTGATTTACCAGCATACTATTGTATGTTCCAATTCCTTTACTACTGTTGCTAATTCTTGCAGTTGATTTCAATCACCCAATTGGGCATTTCATGCATTCCTGTACCAAGTACATAACTTCCATTAGATTTAAAATAAATTGAAATAAGTTCACATCATACCTCATTGGTAGCTCGTCAATAAGGTACATTTGTAATTATGTTCACTTCCTGTCACAACAAGTCAAACTAGCATCATGTATAAAACATCACATTAGGTTAGCTCAAAACATAACCATCATAGATCAAAATCATAAATCACATGTAACCAGGATAAACCAGAATCATAGATCACATGTAATCATCATAGACTAGAATCATAAATCATATGCATAGTAAAAGTAAAAATACAATACTGATACTTATCCTTCATTGATCCTTACTTCTGCCTTTGTTCTTTTGTACACACGTCGGATCAATTGCCACACCCAGCAAACACCCAGTGCCTTCTCCTCGACCAAGTGCACACATAGTGTGCATCACACACGTACAACCACACATGCCATACAACACCATGCAATGCATTCACCTATGCCTGACATACAACACATACACCTACACCTAGTGTATGTATGTATACATGCACAATGTACATTAGAAGAAATTCATTCGCACACAATGTGCGACACCACAAGATGCATACATGTACACCCATTATACAACACAAATCATACACACATACCTGATACACAATGCCACACAATACATGTACCCCCACAATGCACATACCTAGTACCACATGCCCTCAACACAATATGTACGAAACAAACACAATACCACACATGCACTAGTATCATATGTACAACATGTAGACAATACCATATATACATCGCACCAGCTGCACAACGTGTGCACAACATCATATGTACACGACGCCACTTGCACAACGTATACACACTGCCCCATGTACACTACACCATTGTACAATGTGTACACAATATCACATGTACACAGTACCACATGCACAACATGTACGTGACACCAAATGTACACATATCCACATGCAAGACATGTACACAACACTACCTGCACACAACACCACTTGTACAACATGTACACAACACCACATGCACACAACACCACTTGTACAATCATGCACACCACACCATATGTACATAGCACCACATGTACATAGCACTGCATATCCAACATGTACATAGCATCATCTATACATAGCACCACATATCCAACACATGCAGAGCACCATATGCATACAACATTGCATATCCATCATGGACACAATACAATATGTACAGAACACCGTATATCAACACTGAATATGCAACATTCATACAACACTATATGTACTAACACCGTGTACATAATATTTCATAATCAACATGTACACACACTAAATGTACACCACACTGCATGCACACAACATCACAGGTGCAACAAGTACAACATATACGACATATGCACAACAGTCATACCACACATCCAAAACCACACTGACTCTTTACCAAGAAAAATTGCTTCCAATGTCTTATTTATGCTTGTTCCAGCATGCCACAGACCACATTTCTTTCACTTTGCTGATGTATCCCTTTGTATAACCTATCCATAACATAAGCATAGGCATAATACAAGAATACAATATAAATTCATATTCACATGATATTGACCTCATGCTTTTGTCATGACTACTCTTCCCACCTTATTCCTCATATTCCAAGAACTCCTTCATGTCATTTTCATGTGTAAGCAATCATTCCTCCACAAGAATGCTTCCTGATGACCCTGTGAGAGAGTCACATAGATACATGTACACATACCTACATCATAAAAAAATAATGATCCCGTCAATCAACGTCTTACATACATACATATGTACATATAAACATTAGCATAAAATAATCATGATTCATGATCACCTTGTCAGACATGACATACATACACGCCTACATGTATACATATATAAACATAAATGTAATCATGATCACAACAAAATTGTCAGATATTAAGGTCAAGGTTAAGAGAACTTCATTTATTCATGCAACAGATGTGCAATATTGGGAACAATAGTCCCAACATATCCAATGCATCTGACACCTCATATACATTTACTTTAACTTTTCTTTATTACCTTTCCCATGATTGTTATGTCATCATCCATTTACCACAATTGACCCAACTAGTCCAACCAACTATCATAGTCTTACCTTCCACTTCACTTACTCATACATCGAGCTTCATCCATTTCTTACAGTACTTGTTGGGTACCACACAACTCTCCATGAGCTCGATCAACTTTTCCTCTTTCCCAACCAATTCCCCAGACTCAAAACATAAAAGGCAAGAACGGAAACAACAACAAGAAGAAAACCATGAAAACCAATAATAGCACGACTCTACAAATCAAGTGGTATGGCCATAATCTAGACATAAATAAAGCTGCAAATCAAATGCATGCAAATAAAAAAAGACCAAAAGCACAAGACTAACAACAAACACCATGAATCAATCCCCATGGTTCCCAGGGAAACTCAACCACAACCTTCTTCAAGATTTCATGTCAACCTCTCTTTCCCATGCAGTCCCCTGCATCATATTTCCATAAACACATAACTTTCAGTGTATAAATAACATAACAATACATCAGTTACCTTATCTTATTGTTTGAAGCATGTTTCTTGCAACTGAACACATCCACACCATCTCTCAAGGGACTCCAATCCTTTGATAGATCCACCTGTAACTAAAGACTAGATAATATACCTGTCAAGTACATTTCATGAATCTAGCACATGTCCACATAATTTCAAAGAAAATCAAGGTTAAGAGGACTCCATATATGCAAAGCACTCGTTCATTTGAAATTAGGGTTTCCAAACATAGCCAAAGGAATTCTTACTCGATTTCTTTCTTTTACCTTTACCCTACTGCAACTGAGCCTTACTATATATTGTCATGTCACCCAACTGTTAGTTATATAAACAGATCAATTATTACCTCATCACGCTAATACAAAGCATTTTTTCTGCAACTTATCAAACATGTCTACCACATCTTCCAAATAGCAAGACAATCATATTTATCAATTTGAAATCAACTTTTACAAACAATCATGTCATAATCCATAGTCAACAAATAGTCATCAGACATAGTGCTACAACTATCACCTACTACACTCAAGTACATATCAACTGTCTCAACACATATGTGTTAGTAAAACCATCTTAAAACAAGATCATTGGAATGCATACTCATATTATGAAATTCATTAGACATTCAACCAACTTGCAAACATATCACGTTAAATGAATCAACTAGGTTATTAAATAGACACCAAACATTTGAACACCAAATAGATGAAAAAATCAAACAATCTAGCACCAAATATATGACATAAGCAAACTCATTCCTTAGTGTATTTCAGGGGAGGCTATCTTGTCTGCACAATCAATCTAGGTTAGCATGATACAACTTCAAAACATATCAACCCAAACCTAAATCATGATATACATAGTAGTAACTAACTAACATGTTCACATCATAAGGTCATAATAATTTTTCGTTCATCCATAACAATCATATATGTATGATCAATATATATTAGTACGACACCATATCACAAATAAGTCGGCTCATACCTGAATATCGCAACCATAACCATCTGCATAGGTCAAACCAAGTTAACATGATACATATAACATCAAGATCTTCAATGCAATGAACATAACCATCACACATATGACCAATCCAAATTACAACATCAAGATCTCAATGAAATAACCCTAATCATCAACTTAATAGAATATAACAAGAAGTTAACCTATAAGATACTTCATCAACAACATATAATATAATAAGTAAGTTATATAACCTAAAACAATAATAGCAATGCATACAACCATAGATTGTTATTGTTCATGACTATCCAACACATGTGCATATGCCTACACTAATTAACTAGAATTTATCATGTATGTAACCATAACATCAAAAGACATGTACATAACCTAATGTATATAACCCTAATGCATATAACAATCCTTAACCTACATACCTACATGCCCAACATAAAAACCTGTATGACGACATGCTCTCACCTCAAGGTCCAATACTGCAACTTCACTTTGATGATTAGCATCTCCTTCTTTACCTCATTCAACACATTAGCACCATAACAACCAATAACATCATGATGACCTAAATTTCATACAATGACTTCACAAGGCATATTTTACCTATTATTCATGAATAACTATAACCAAGACCATACATGCATAAAAAATTCATATATACATATAGCACATCAATACAAAACCATATACACACCATTCTAGCTAAATTCCTTTCATCGATGCATGACCATATCAACTCCACAAACCATGACCTCATGCATGACAGCAAAAACCACCTCATGTGCATTTGATAACATGTGAACAATGACGTGCATAACAATGCATAATCAACCATACACACATGAATACACACTCCATGACAACACCTTCAACCTTCACATGGAGAAATCACTACAACTAATATCAACACCATGCAAATTGAACAAGAACATGGACTACATGTATAAGGAATGCATATGCAGCCAACATGAAAGCATGATAAACACACAGCCCAAGGATACCGCAACCACACTCTAATACCACTCTGTAACACCCTCCTCCCACATCTACCCAAGCAAGCCACCAAACGGGCTAAACATGCGATGAGAGGCCACTATGATATGATTCAACCTCCTAAGTCACCTTAAGTAAGTGGAACATGTGGAAAGACACCATAAAGACATCCAACATCATCAATAGAACCATCAATAGAACAATTGGTCTTAGTCAGTTTTGCTATTGCCTCCCTTTGAGTCTCTGCCTTTTCCTGCTAGCTTTTATGTAGAGCACTTAAATTGGGCATTTCTTTTGGATTGCCTTCCCTTATCAAGTTGATGGCAAACAGAGTGTGGTTCACTACCTTAATTATATTATTTGACACCCCAGTTGCCCTTGCCACTGCTAGCTTGGCTTACTTGATTCTTGCATCCAAATCCGTGAAGAGAATGTCTTTGTGGGTTTCCTCAATCTCCGACAGATTGGCTTTCCTTTTGTTTTTTGTTTCCTGTCATTCGATGAACTTTGAGATTCTGGTGTTTAAATCAGTAAACTCGGTTCTCTGGTTGATCACCTTATTTATTAGTTGATCAATAGTAGTTAGATAAGGAGTAATGTGTGACATCTTTTGGCAGAAATACTCTTGTTGTTTCACCATAAGGGAATTTAATTCCAGTGCCTCTTTAACAAACTCCTCGACAGTGGGAACATCCTTGTATCTTTCCATGGCTTGATTTATTTCTTGGAGTTGCATGTTTTTGGTCGATATATCAGCTCCATGGCTTATTTTCAGGTCCTCCATGTTCTGTTGCAATTGGGCAAGCTGCTCAACTGCTTGCCTCTTTGCACTTGCCTTCTCTGTTTGGAGCTTCTTTTCGAGCTGTGCAATCTTCTCCTCTTTTTCCCTCAACAAAGTAGAGACTTCAGTAGCCTTGTCCATGGCGGTCGATGCATATTCTCCCTTGAACTGTGACAGTCTATTCAAGTTCTCGGCTGGGTTGAAAATAATGTCCTTTCAAACTATGTCCATCGACTCATTTCCAGGTGGGAAGTCGAGTGTGTCTACCCTTTTCCTTTTCCTCTACCTTCTTACTATAGCCTTATGGAGCGGGCTGTAAAACACATCAAGTGGAGGGATTTTAGTTACTTTCAAAACAATCTCTGATGTGGGTGGAGCAAGGATAATCTCAATCTGTTGGGACGTTGTCGCTTGCTCCTCCATAGGCTTGGACTGCTCATTCGTAGACTTGGACTGTTCATCCACAGACTTGGACTCTATATTTTCCTCAATGTGCAAAGGAGTTTGATATTCTATGGTTTCCTGGGTATTTGTTGTTTTGGGAGTGTCTTGTAGCTTCTTATTAAATTGATCCCACTCCTACTCCAAATTGCTACTTTTCACCTCTGAACTGATTTCTTTAGGTGGGTGATCATAACCTATTTTTCGGCTAACTTCCTATTGGACTCTGTTGTATTATCTATGTCTTGGGCCTTCCCTGTGTCTAGTGTCTTCTCAATATTTACCTAAGATTCTATGCAAGAACTAGGACCTTCACTGTTAACAGGGACACTTTGTGTAGGATTATCCTCAAGCTTTAACAAGTGCATTGGGATTACTTCAAGTCTTTTGTTTCTGAATTCATGAAAGCTTTGAAAATCTTCAAGATTTAGATTCTCCCTTGCCCATTCGAACGATTGTTCAAAGGATTTGGTAGACTGTAACAAGTCTTCAAAATCATTGGCCTCATGATTGTATGGCTTGATCTTTACCCGAGTAGTGATGTTATAGGCTATCTTTTCTAGGTCAAATTGCCTTGTCGGCAAAGTATGAAGCCTGAGGCCTTCCATGTTTACTGACTCCTTTCCTGCATGATTGAAATTTGCTAAAGAGAAAGAACTACACTTGACAGGAAAAGAGGGCCATAATAAATTCTTATTTTCTTTGAGAGCTTTAGTTTGGCCTCTTCCCACACTCTGGTAGGCAATTTCTCTTGCCAAAAATTTATCAGAAATATACAAAGGGAGGACATGTGGGTCTTCTATGTTATCAAAAACTCTAATGTAGGTAAACCATTCTTTAGAAAAATATTTGCCGACAGCCAGAAAGTCTGTAGCTGCTTCTTGGGAAAACCTGGGGGCTTTCTTATTGAAGATTAATTGATGCAATGGCAAAATAACAACATGGCATATTCTATAAAAATAAGGTATATAATGGGATTCCCACATTTTCTTATGACTGAGATGGATAGGGTAGGGGTCTTGTAAGGTCCATTTCCAACCCATGATTGGAAATGTGGTGCAGAAACAAATGGCATCCATAATGTACGCACAAAAATAAAACGGAGGAAGGTTGTGAGGGGAAGAGGATCTCTTCTATCGATATTCGGTGATGATGGTGGCTAGATTATCAGACAAGATGGTGGCCCAATTCATAATATAGGAATTAACAAAGGCATCAATCAGAGGGATCCATTCTATGGAAAACATAGTATTGTTGGGAAACCCATATTGCCTACATAACATAGCAGCTGCATAATTATAGGGGTTTTCCAAAGAGGCTATAGCATACATACTTGTCTTCTCGAATTTGAATTTTGTCTCCAAAACTCTCCAGCCTTGAATCACCTTGATGGGCTCTTGATTTTTCTTGGTGAAGTTGACCACAAATGCTTTGTCATATATGTCTTGAGGGTCAGGTATATGGTACATTTTCTTTAGGTCCTCTGCTCTGAATGACCCCATGAGTTCCATTTTTGAATTCTTGAATTGCTTGTCTTCAATTGTGAGGTTTTCCACCACCCAGCTGATCATATCAGTGTATGGGAGGATTTTGGCTCTCGCTCCTATCCTGTGAAGGAAAGACCAAGTAGCATCCTTGAATTGGAGTCCTGGAGGCTTTATAGAGTCAGTTTTTGCTTTTGTGACAGTGACCTTGGGACGTTCATCCTTGAGTCTATTGTAAATAACCTACCAATTTGTTGCCCCTCCGTCAGCGCTGCAGACTGTGTCAGAGAATATAGGAGCCATCATTGTAGACTCAGTCTCTGCAACGTTCTGCTTTTTCTATTTCTGCATGACCTTCCTCAGTGACATGTCTTTTGTAGCTTGCCTGAAATGGACAAGATATATCATCGCAGATGGTATCGAGAAATTAAGATTGAAAGCTCTTTTGAAATGACCTTGGATCGTGGGAATGGTTTAAATGAGCTACTCAACGTTAACTACCCATAACTTGGAAAATCATTATCTCTCCTCGGTCCGCTAAACAATTATTAACCTATCAATCCGTTCATTATTATATCAAAATGTAATTATTTCACACACTTACCACTCTTATTCACACATCGCAACCTTTAAAAGGATGAAATATAGCATTCCCTTCTCTATAAGGAGAAATGCGATTGCGATTATCGCAACATCGCATTTCGCAAGTTGTTACTGGGTATCATAGTTGCATAGCTTAATTACTTGCGATTTTTGGGAAGTGCGATTTGCAAAATAACTAAGTTCTTTTATTGGGAGATCGCAACGAAGGTTTGACCGCGCATTGCCATTTTCTAAAGGTGTTTCATGACCATCACATGAAAAAGCGTGATTTGCAATTTGTGATGAGGATCACATTCTTGGGTTTTCTTGTAAGGTTTTTTAAGGAAATTCCTTAGAGTTAGGTTTATTTTATTTTAAGACTGATTTAAAAAAAAAAGGTTCCCATTTATATCTCTAACCTTAGCTCTTGCTATACATAAATGGGGGGTTGTTTCATAGTAGAACACGGCATCACTACAACCAAGATCAACACCATGCAAATGCAACAAGAACATGGAATACATGCATAAGGAACGCATATGAAAAGAACATGAAGGCATGATCAACACACAACCCAAGGGGAGTGCAACCACGCTGTAATACCACTTTGTAACACCCTCCTCCCACATATACCCAAGCAACTGGCCAACTGGGGTAAACATGCGATGAGAGGCCACCATGCTATGACTTGACCTCCTAAGTTACCTTCAGGAAGTGGAACCGATAGAAACACACCATATAGACATCGAACATCATCAACAAAACCATCAAAGGACAAGTTAACCACTCAGACAGCCTATCCCTGGGTCCCACTATTGTTTTAGGTCTCTTGGGCCATAGTTGCTCTCATGCTATGGGCAAGGGAGTGACCAACAACCCAAATTCTCTCTCACAAGCCAGCTTGCCAATGACTTTGGACCAAAATTGTCAGTGTTGTGCGAGCGACCCCAGGATTTAGGCCACTTTCTTAGGCTCAAAGCCCACGAAACTGCCCAAAACTTATCGATCTCTTCAAATCAGTAAAGTAACATGGAAATGCAAGTGCTAACGAAAATACTTGGTCAAGACCTTAACTGGATCTCTACTAGCCATGACAAGAATTTCGTCAAACATATCCTCGACATGTAATCTATAGGTGTAAACAACAGAATTAAGTGTATGGATCTCATACTTGTATGAGAATCGCTATGAACCATTGTTCCCTCATGCCATTTGCTACATTATCATTTATTAGGTCATAAGCACATTATCCATTCACATATAAGTAAAAATATGTTGAGAGCCATACATAAATGATGTCATAAAATGTGCATATAACCAGCATAATAGGAACAAAAATACAATAAGCATATTATCCATAAAATCCATAAATACATTAGTACCTTTACACATGAAAATCAAGGGAATGGATTTCTCATTAATGAATGCAATGAACCAACTGGAGATGTGACTACCACGTTCCACCCAACCATAGAATGGTTGAGCCAAATCTCTCTTCAACCATTCACCCCTATGCCATATTCCAAGCATGAATATGGGATCATATAGAACACATCAATCAAAACTCATCTAGGGCTTCCAGAGGCCATCCACCTCAACCCATCAAATGGTGATTCCAAATCACGGCTAGACATTAACAAAACCATCACCAAATTGGTCTCCATCCTAGCCATCCAGGGCTCCAAAGCATTTGTTCCAACCAAGGCTCTAGGACTAGTAACTCCACCCACAATTTCTGTCGAGCTCCAGAGCGTTTGTCCAACCAAGGCTCCAGGACTAGCAGCTCAACCCAACAAGGGCTCCAAAGCATTTTTTCCAACCAAGGGTCTAGGACTAGTAATTCAACCCAAGATGTTACAAGGCTCCAGACCGTTTTTCCAACTAAGGCTTCAGGAACTAATAACTCAACCCAAGCTAAGGAAACATGAGAACCAACCAAAAAAAAATAATGAAATTATCCCACAATCACCATGGCTATCGAGGAAATGGAAAGGATATGCAATCCACTGTCAATCTAGGAAATCCTCCATGCCAATGACAAATCATGACCAAGAATCCACATGCATATGCGTATGCCACACCCTCCAAGAGTGCTCCAAGAAAACTCTAAATATCCAAAAGTATGAGAGAGAGAAAGAAAAAACGAGAAAGCTCCAACATTGAACTGACCAAGACTTAGCACTGACCAAGCTTGCCCACTGATCCTCAAAAGCCTTTTTATTAATGATGCCTCTATTTTCTTCATTTTATATCATTTTCCTTCATTTTCCTCCTCACATGAAACCTATGACCTTTCACCTTCCTTTTCTCCTAATTTCCATTATTTTCATAAATAAAATGCTAATAAATGCCTAATGCCTTTCCATTAGGGTGTCACTTTATCTAGCTCAACTCACATTTCTCGACAAATGTGTCTACCCTAAGAAGGGTCTCAACTTTTCTTTAAATTTTTAGAGTGTGTAGTGTTGTTCATCCTTAATGCAACATCTTTGGTTTACATACCAAACAACAACTTTGTTTGCATTATCGTCAATCCTCCTCAATCCCAACATTTGCTCAAAATTAGGTTGCATTTTTTATGTGGTGTCTTTGACTTATGCTAGTAATATTTCATTCATGTTAGATTTTATGGCTTGGACATTGAACCAACTAGCTTGCAACAACATCATTGATTATATTTTTAGAAAATCATACCAAGAAACATCCATTCTCACTTGTAATTTCATGAATATAATAGATGATCCATAAATTTCCTTCCATTTGATCATGTTTGAAAACCTCTATAACTCCTAAACATACTCCACATACAATGCATTCAATTCTTCATACTAATACAATCATTTCCTTGTAAAATTTTCAATGAATCATTTCTTTATACAAATCTACCTCTTTAATTAATTTAAAAATAAATAAATTACATTACAACTACATTGTCAAAATATACAAAAAAATTAATAAATTACCTTATAACTACAATGTCATTTTTCTCCAAACTAGTTAGTCATCTAATTTACAAAAGGTTAATGCCCAAAACTATCTGTGAAACGCCACTATAAATTTCAATTGTAACATACATCAAAGGCAACACACACACACACACTATTTCAATTGTAACATACATCAAAAGCATTATAGGGGAAACATATATATAATCCTCGAAAACATATATGAGGTTTATCCTTGAAAATTGGGTGAAAAACATATATGATGTTTATCCTCGAAAAGTGAGTGATTTAAATACCCTCTTGACATACAAGAAAAGACTTGGAAATAAAGTTGTTTTTAGTGCGACTTTTTGGATTTTCCGATGCTGGAACCTGGCGGAAAATTTTGAGGTGAAATCTTGATTTGTGTTATTTAAATTGGTTTTATGACTATATATATGGATTCAACACCCTGAAAAACCCTTAGGGCACGTCGATTGTGCAGGGGTTACCCATAAAACTTGTGATTTCGATATATTCCTACTGGATTTTAGAGAAATTAGACTACTTCCAAAAAATCTCACTAAAGACAAATGGCTTGGGAACCACTTTGGCTTTAAATACAAATAAAGGTTCTCTTGGTTAATTGAGAATAGAAGTTTACCCTTTATTTGTAAACTCATTAAGTTTATTGTATGAGTTAGTTTTTAAAATATGGTTTAATTTTAAAAAAATGTATTTTTTAGTAATATGATTTTTTAAATAATTTAAAATGTGCATTGTTTTTTTTAAAATAATATATTAATTTTAAAATAACATATTTATTTTAACAAATTATTTAATTGGATTATAATTGTTAAATTATTATTATTTGTAAAATTATATAATCTAGAAAGCTCATTTCATCTTTAGTATAGATTAGATGTTGTATTATCATGCTTGTTAAATATTTTTGACTTGGTCAATTATAGACAATAAATAAAAGAAAAAGAAATAATAAAAAAAACGAAAATCAATGCATAATAAAGTATATAAAAAAAAAAAATTATAATTTTAACACATAAAATTTATAATGTTAAATTAAACTGTTAAATTCTTTGAAATTTTATGACTTTTCTCATAGTATTCTTCTTTAATGTAGCCTATTTAGAAGCATAAAAGTCTAATAAATTTTCCAATGAGAATAATTAGTGACTTTAAAATTCCTTAAAATGTAATGATTTTCTTTATTTTCTTTAAAATCTTATATATGATTTTGTTTACATTATGAAATTATTATAAAATTTTATAATTTCGAAATGATATTGTTTATCTATTTTTTTCCAAGGTATTATATTTGTTGTCTATTATATCAGTGGTTATGACAGGGCCTAACATTTTTCTATCGAGTGTGCAAAGATCTCATAAACTATGTTATTCAAATATAAAGTTCAAAAATCATCCAAAACTAGGAAAATCATATTGTTTTATATTGCAAATTCTCTTTAAATAACTTGTGAGACAAACTTGATCTGTGTAAATAGAAACCTCTTCGAACTCAAAGAAAAAAGCCACCTCTTCGAACTCAAGGAAAAAAGCCATCCGTAATGTCAACCAATTTCCTAAAACTCTTACCAAACTTGATCCGTGTAAATAGAAACCTCTTCGAACTCAAGGAAAAAAGCCATCCTTAATGTCAACCAGTTTCCTAAAACTCTTACCAAATTCTTTTCATTAACGTTTGCTGATATTATTTTACAATCTGCCCTCTACACACGTGTATTATAAGGTGAGGAGCATTAATCACGATTTGTGGAACCAAAATTTGGTAAAAGAAAATTATTTTATTTTTGCATAAATTTTTAAGGTAATTATGTTGAGTGTTTCACACGCTAATATGGATAAGATATTGCAAGGTAATTACGTTGAGTGTTTCACACTCTCATATGGATAAGATATTGCAGTGTTTCTCGTGAGTTAAATCAAGTAATATTAAATATTAAAATTTAATAATACTTGTAAGGAAATGTTGAAATGTTATTATGGAATGTTAAAATATAATTTAGTTAAATTATAAAAGTTAAATAGAGAGTTAAATGGGTTGGTTGTAGGCTTTAGGTTTTCAAAATCAAATTTGATTATGGATCAAGATCTTTGGTATATCTAAAAATAGCGTGAATATTCATTTTATGAGTACTATCACTATTACAATTTATACATAGAACAAACAATACAGGCTAAAAGACTTCAATTTTTTTATAAACATTTCACATAAAAGATGCATTGAATCCTACCATCCATATGGATTTTTTTCTAATAAGAATGAAAACAATTATTTTTTCATCAATTTTTTGAGTAATATTATCCATATAGTTGTTTTTTTTTTTCCTAAAAATTTGAAGGTAAAATACGTAAAATGTATTAAGAAGAAGCATGCTAGCTCAAAGCATAGGCACTCAAAACTTTCCCTTGAATACAGTTAAGG